>JAUZSU010127145.1:0-17280 GCA_034780255.1 Parotocinclus maculicauda | reverse complement strand
ATTTAATACAATTTGGAATAAGGCTGTAACGTAACAAAATGTGGAAAAAGTAAAGC
This sequence comes from Parotocinclus maculicauda, assembly GCA_034780255.1. Lineage (NCBI taxonomy): Eukaryota > Metazoa > Chordata > Actinopteri > Siluriformes > Loricariidae > Parotocinclus > Parotocinclus maculicauda. The sequence continues at coordinate 17,224 of JAUZSU010127145.1, read as the reverse complement.
GCTGTGAATACTTTCCGGATGGACTGTATACAATTGTTTCCAAACGTTTTGGGAATGGCACAAATTTTCATTTTAGCATTAGTTTTTATGGTCACGATTTGTATTAACTATAGATTATGTCATTTCCTCACATGAAAATGACCTTATCACAAAAATTACTAAATTCAAAGCACTGAATTTTCAGCCCCACAAAATGCCCGGCTAACAAGGATAACGAGGACAAGACTACTGATATTACTTTGTCATGCTGATTAAACAAGCAGACTGGTTGATATAAAAGGGTAGTGGTTATTTAAAATTTATTTATTTCTGTTAACTATGATTACCTCCAAAGAAACAAATGAAGTCATCATTGCGTTGCATCAAAATGGTTTTACAGGCATGGACATTGCTGCGTGTAAGAACTTTAAGGAGAGTGGTTCAGTTGCAGTGAAGAAGGCTTCAGGGCACACAAGAAAGTCAAGCAAGCAAAACCGTCTCCTAAAAAGGAAGGCCCGGGGTAAATTTATTTTCTCTGATGAAGCTTTATTTAGACTGTTTGGGAAATCTGGATTGTCCAGAGAAGAAAAGGAGAGCGTTATCATGAGTCCCGTGTCATGCCAACAGTGAAGCATCCTGAGACCATTCATGTGTGGTTTTGCTTCTCATCTAGGGAAGTGGGTTTACTCAAAAGTGTAAAAAACACTGCCATGAATAAGGAATTGTATCAAAACATCCTTCAAGAGCAACTTCACCCAATGACCCAGGAGCAATTTGAAGTTGAAAAATGCTTTTCCAGCATGATGGAGCACCATATTACAAGGTAAAAGTGATAACCAAGTGGCTCAGTCAACAAATATTTAAGTTTGGGTCCATGGCCAGGAAACTCCCCAGATTCCTGTGATCAATCTTCAAAAAGAGGGTGGACAAGCAAAAACAAAGAAGCTGTGATCAACTCCAAGCACTGATTAGAATGGGTCGACATTATTCAAGATTTCACCCAAAAGCTCATATCCAGTATGCCAGTTACTCATGCTTGTGTGCATCCCTTTCCATTGGTTATTTGAAACAAACTGTAAACAGGTTTTATGTGCCTGTTCTATTGCAAGTATTACTCTTTTGTTTGTCGCCTCACAGCCTGTATATTCTCTTTATCCAATAACTATAGACACTTTTATATTCACTCTCTGTTTCTGTGTTATTCGTAATGCTGTCTTTCACACTCTTGCCTTCTCACAGTAATTTCTGCCACATTTACGTATTGTCTGTATATGATTGTGTGGGATAACACAAGCAGCATTTCAAAATCAATATAGGATGGTCGCCCTGCATTCATAGCAAACTACTAGCACAAACATACAAACTACATTAAAATTAATAATGACCTAATCAGCATTAATGGATATAGCCATTGAAATCATGATCAGTGTACTCCTAGTCCTAACACCTCTGGAACTACCAGGCAAGTAAATACATTTATATCAGTTAGATAAGTTACCTTGGAACAATTGCAGGAATTACAGTGTATTAAACCATGGGTAATTAATTAAGTTCCTGGTACTTAGGGACACATAAATAAAACGGGGTCAAACAAGCCAAATCACTTCGGATTACAAATTACTAACACACATTTGTCATTGCATGCCCAAGCCGCTGTGCTGCTACGGAAGTGTAAATTTATCATTCTCTTTCTAACTATGCGTGAGGAGCCTCCAGAATCAGCAAGAGATGTACCATTCGAATGTGATCTACCCTTGCCTCTGGGTAAGTACAATTTCACCATGATATCTTCCTGCCTCACAGATTTTCCTTCAGATAAATATTTCATCCAAGCTGTCTGTATCTCGAATGCTGCATGCATCCTAAGTGCTGATGATACTGCTGTAATGGGGAGAGAGATAGCATGAGAGAGAGAGAGTGCTGGTCAGAGAAGGGCAAAAGGATGAAGCAGTGAAGGGGAGATAAATATAGTGAGAACGGAGGTAGGAAACAAAGTGAAAAGGAGATAGCTACCAAAAGCATAAATAAAAGGAGGGTAGAAGGTGAGGGAGTTGGTGAGGGAGATGGCGAGGGAGAGGAGAAGAAGGGGAAGTAAAGGGTGATCAGGTGAAGAGAACTTACTTGGTTAAATTCAGTTCTGGCTGTTTGTTTCAGAAATTCCAGGACCTTGCCCTTCAAGTGCCTCTGCAAATGCAACACATGCAAATCAGCTGTATCACACTAATGCCCCATTTATAAAATGTCCAAATGTGCAGTAAATATCAATATCACTGACAAGAGAACTTAATATCAGCACCACTGGGAACACTACAAAGGTCCTTGATATTAAGTGTTTACAAAACACTCAAAGGAATACTTTAAGATGACACATTTTCTAATCTAATCTATCTGTACTATATGAGCAAAATACATATTAGACTTATTTCCAGCACCCTTTGACAAAAAAAATCAAGCAGGTTCAGCTGTTTTTTACTTGTTCTCTATTTCACCAAAATTTCGATACTCTCTGTTCTCCTTGTCAACATTTCCCTCTATGTGTTGACCCTTCTGTAGAGGTATAACAGCTGTAGGCAGCAATCACCAGCAGCCACTTTTATAACTATGAAGTTATTAAATTCCACCTCATCCATCCACCATATCTACTAATGCCTTGATAAGATAACAGATCACAGTTGCAGGGGCAGACCTTTCGACCCTCCACCCTTACACACAGCTCAACTCTGTCTGTGGAGTGACTGGGCAGGCTGGAGGCAACATCGAGGGTCAAGTTCAGGTTTTAATGAGGATGTTACCCATGTGTTTATGTTATTAAAGTATCTCTTTTCCAGTATGTAAATGTTTTAGAAATCTACATGGACAAAAATTGAGAATGGCCCACATTTTGATTTTCACAAAGTTTGTTGCATTTGTTTTTATGGTGGAAATGTGTATTAATTCTAGATTATGACGATTGATCAGATGAATTGCTATCAATTGCAAAGTCATTCCCTGCCCAGAAATTGAGCTTACCATAAAAATACTATTAATGTTTTAATGTCTCATTAACAAAACATTACAATTGTAATGTTTTGTACAATTGTGTTGCAAACACACCCCCAGAAAATGTGATCAATTCCAAGCACTGATTAGGCAAGAATTGGTTGCCATCAATCTAGATTTTCCCCACAAGGTAATATCCAGCAGGCCGGGGAAAACAGGCAAAGTTTTAAATAAGGGTCAACACTATAAATATTAGGTCTTAATAATTCTACATAATTAAGTATGCACTGTTGTGTACAGTCTATTTGAAAGACAAGGCATTATTGGTTTCAACTGTCATGTTCTCAGTAAGATCAGCTGTTTTTTTAGCAGTTTTGTAACATTTCTATGTGTTTTCTTCATTCAGGCTGGCAAGTCAAAAAGCACATACATTTGGTACAGCACAATCAACTGGATAATCCATTCTATGATTCTGATGACACGTGCCTAAATTTGTATACTGTATTTTATATTCTATTAAATGTTTAAAATCTCTGAATATGAATATTAATTGATCTTATGAAATATACTTAATGGGCACATAGTGAAAAGCACTGTATAACCAAACAGCTTGTTAAAGGAACTCAGAGAAACTGCTATCTTTATCGCTCTTTTTTTCCCAAATAAATGACTTTGCCCTAGGTCAGTCAGACTTATTGAAGATATACTTCACAGCAGCAAGAAGAAATGTGTTCAGTGTGTCCCTATTTCTCAAACCAGATATTATGATATGATATATAGGTCCTTGTTTTTTCTGAACAAATGGTTCGTCATAGTCTGGTCCAACATCAGAAACTCAATTCATTCTAATATTGGAACTCAGTAATTGGAGAGACTCTTCAGACGAGACTCTTTTGTTCCATGAATTTCAGGCTTTACAGATTCAAATAACACTGTGCCTTTAAATTCTGTAATTACAAAGTTGCCTTAGGTGTGGAATTGTTGTACATATGCTTTTTATAGACGAGTGTTGTAATCCTCAGCAGGTTAATTTTATGTCTGAATCTTGAGTCGTTTAAGCTTGAAGAGAAGCCAGAAACAGCCAGATCCCTGTTCTTATGTTTTACATCTTTTGTCATTAAGGTGTTGAGTTCCATAGGTGTATCACTGAAGATATAAACTTGTTACTAAACTGATACATTTTTGAGCCTTTCGTTAGTGTAACCTTCTATAATCAAATTAAGTGATGATTCTATACAGAAAGATAGATTTTATACAGAATACACAATACAGATTTTATACAGAGATTTTATACAGAAAGCTCTACACTCTGAAGTCAATCCTGATCCTTAGTTTCCACAAATCAGTCTATGACCTGTATTACTGTGTCTGGATAAATTGGAATGGATGTAGAATCAGTGGAATATCTTTCATAGTGTGCCGCATTTCAGAGCCTCAAATCTCAGGCCTATCACTGCGTTATATTTCAATAGTTAAATGTTAAAGAAGTCATAAATTTTTTTAAAGAATGTTAAAGAAAATACTCATCATATTTTCTGTATGACTGTTCTGTTTCTGTTATTCCCACACACCTTTTTTTCTAATTAATTAAATAATTGATTAAAAATTGATTAAAGTACAAATAGCAAAAAAAAAAAAAAGTACATTTTCATTATAATGAATATCTAATTTTTGTGAGCAATTATTACCTTAACCTTAACCTTACCTTAAGTAACCAGGATAAAGAACATAGCTTAGCAATTGTAGCATTTTCATCAAGCATTTTTTATATAGGCATTTAGCACATTCTTATCCAGATAGAATTATAATTAATATAGCTGTATCAATTTTAACCTTGGACCTTCTGGTACATAGTCCAGTATCTTAATCACCAGTCTCCCAGGCTATAGACCTACAACTTTTTCTCATTTCTGACCATTTTTGCAGTGCTGTATAGTGTGCTATCCTGCAAAAAGAACCAGTGCCATTAGGGTATACTGTTGCCATGAAAGGGTGTACTTTGCAAATAAATGTTTATATAGGTTGTACATGTCAAAGGAGCATCCACTGAATGCCAGGGCATTGGGTTTATGAGCAGAACATTTTGGTTTTAATGTTATTGCTCATGGGTGATTTTTTACATATAGTTATACTTTAAACAAGATATTTGCTTAGCTGACTTATTCTGTACAAATAAAGTAGTATGTTAATGCATTCATTAATTTTAAATCTGTCTTGGAAACTGTTCACTGTTTACAGTTCTTCCCCTTCTGGAGCTTTGGGAAATTATCCCAGAGCTTAACAAAGAAGAAAGGCTGTGAAGAATTCATTAGGTTTGACTACAAAATGAGCAGTTAAGCAATGCAAAAGGAAGAGAGGGAGAAAGAGGGAGACTTGCATCTCATACTTACAACTCCTTCTGGAACACAGATGGCCTGGACACAGCCGCCTGGTTGGATGATTGCGTCCCTGATGAACTCAATCTGTGTGTGCTGGAGCGTCTCGGTAACCTCCACAAGCTATACATGCAAATGAAGGCTGCCTTGTTAGTCAACAAACTGCATGCCAAGATGTCTGAACATGTCTCAGTCAGGAACGAATGGCATTTGCATTTTAAACAGGTAAGACCACATATTAAACTGATAGACCACAATTAAGGATAAAACAGAATGAAATAGATAATGCTGTCCCAAATAGCATGACTTTGTGTATAAGTCATATCCAGTCACAAACGTCGCTTACCTTCATTCCAAATCTAGTGTCGGGTTTGTCCACGCCGTAATCTTTCATGGCCTTCTCGTATGTCATGCAAGGGAAGGGGACACTGAGGGTGCCTTTGTCTTCAGGCCAGGAGTGTTGCAGCAAACCTTCAATCAGAGTCCTAATTCCGACCTGGTCCACGAACGACAACTCAATGTCAACCTACACGGACAGAAAACAGGGAAAGGAAATATACTAATGCCAAGAAGACAGCAGGGCTGCTGAACAAAATTATTTTCACATATCCGGGTTTATGCTTCATCAGAAGTGCTTTAACACAACCTGAACTAAACACAGGAAATCTAGAGGGTTAACAACAGAAGGCTGTCTATTAGCTGCCGAATATCAGATTTTGTCTGTAATCCGATCAATACCTGTACTTTGGTATTATGATTAAGGAAAAAACACAATTCTACATGGCTATATTCTACAATACTCTTACAGAAGGATGTGACAAACTTCAATCTTAGTATTATTTTATTTATATTATTATTATTATTATTATTATATAATTGTATTATTATAAGTCCAAAACAGGCAATGCACTATAATGTCAGCGTGACCACTCAATCAGTTCAATAATAAGAAGTTAATTATGTATATTATGGTTTAATTTTAGAGCTTTAACAGAGCTTGCAGGGATTTGGGAAAAAGAGTGAGAGAGAGAAGAAAAGAGAGAGAGAGAGACTGCACTGGCAATTTCTAAGACATTTGCTTGCATGATGTGCAAACCTTGAAAAACTATTTAAATTAGAGTGAGGTTATACCTGCGCTGAGAAAGTCGATATACATAATCAGATAATTCCTAATACAGTCGATTCCGGTTAATTGGACAACCGGTTAATGGGACCAGCCGCTTATTTGGACAAAATCCTAAAGTACCGAATCAAATCCTATTAAATACGTGTAATGTTATTCGCTTATTTGGACCAAAACTCCGTTTAATCGGACCAAAGAACGTGTACAGTATGTAATATTACCAAAGAAACTCCGTCTCTGGCATCACTACAACGCTCCTGAGTTTCTCCCCAGACCTCTACTGCCACCTACAGGTCTTTGCCTAACATTTCCATTTACTACAAAAAAGAAGCCACAAGTCGCCACTTAGTCACTGCAAAAGCGCATCAAATCACACTGGATAAGTTCTTCAAACGTTGACTGGAATGTAGTAAGAATTTTTTTTTACATTATTATGCTTCACATGCTAAGTACCTATACATTGTGTTGGAGATCGTTTCGCAAATTTATTTTTCAATAAACAAAGTTCATAAGCAACAGTAGTTCTTGTTTGTACGTTCGCTATATGTGTTAATCAAACAAAAAAGGTTTAATAAACATTAAATATGTTACATTGCACGATCCGTCTTGTAATATAGGGCATGTTCGTTTAATCGGACCAGCCGGTTATTAGGACCAAAAAGATCGCGTCCCGATGTGGTCCGATTAATCGGAATCAACTGTATATATTACTGGTCTACATTTGAAAATAATGTTTTCTGCTAACCTAATTATTTTAGCTTATTATAATTGATTCTCAAATGATTAAAAAAATATGAAGTGAAAAATGCAATATGTAATTTTTTTCTCAAATGAGATGTGTTTAATGCTTAAAGATTATAAAGTCAAATATCAAGGGTAATAAGTTATGAAGTAGCAATAGCATGTAATATAATTGCAAAAAAATATATTCATGTCTGTAATAATTAACATGCAGAAGTAGCAGTCATCAACATCTTTTTGAGGCTCTCGCCACACCTTTTGAACTTAAAAGCTGAGACATTTTCATTGAACTTTAGTCCATTATCTGTCTGTCAACACATATCCTGTTCACTTTATGTGGTTCCCATTATTTGTCCTTGTCTTCCAGTTTAACCATAAAATATGCATGCTAGGCTTTTCGTACAAAGTCAGATATAATATATGCGGCACCAAATTTCAGTGTTGGATAACCTATTTAATAAAAAAACAGATTTAAATTTGCTGAACAACCGAATGTTGACAGTGGTGTTGACATTGGTTTGCATGAGTGCTGTGGGGAGCTAGAGTTCATTGGGAAAACCATTGATGCCAAGAGACAAACATGATCCCTTTCCTTCAGAAACTGGGCCCCAGGTCAGTATTCCAATATGATAACGACCCAAACACACCTCCAATACAACCACTGCCCTGAAAGTAAAGGGCAAGCACGTCTCCAGACCTAAACCCTATTGAGCATCTGTGGTTTATTCTCAAATGGAAGTATCAAATCTCCAGTGTTGTCCCATGTCAATTTATAATAAAATGTGAGGGGTGTTCTCAATTTTGTAAAAGATACCGTACATATACACTGCTCACAAAAATTAGGGGATGTTTCAAAATCAATGTGAAGCAATAAAAAATAAGCATTTAATTTTATGTAATCGAACAAGATAATCAGAAAAGCAATTGAAAACTGAAAAGAAATTTGTTTGATTACATAAATAAGATGCAAACTTAATTATTGTGATTGAGTAGCAAGTGACTTTATGTGAGTGAACAAAAACGTGTCAAACAAGAGTGCCACACGTTGACTGTTTAGCAGGGTGTGTGGTCACCCAAGACGAGGGGGCATGGACAGGATCAGATTGTCCAGCAGTTCTTTTGGAATCCTCTTTAAATTCATTATTTCATTAATTTTTGTAAGCAGTATATGTACTGTATATTGAATAAAACCAGACAATAGTGTGGAAACAAGAACACTAGAATGTCAAAACATTGTTTAGCATTATTATCTAATGCTTTAGTTTGTACATGCATTTGGTTTGGAAGCATTTTGTTGTAAATGGAGAGGTAATGTGTACCACAAGATGGCCTGTCTCAGGGGAGCATCTTAGCCAGCAGCATCATGCTGCTTTGCAACTGAACTAATTAGTGGGAGTTTCCACTTGAGAACTTAAAAGCACCTGCTCACTGTGATTTTTTCTCTCTCTCACTCTTTTTGGAGTTAGTTCTGCATGTGACCTTTTACGCTAAATAACTAAATTCAGTTTAATTTGGATAAAATGCACTAAGGCCTACAAACATGCTTTAAAAACAAAGGTAAACTATTTTCCTGACGTAATTACACTGCTGAAGAATATAAATCAGGACAGACAATCTGTACCATTAATATACTGCTCACAACATTAGGAAATATACCCTCATTTTTTTAGGAGTGTATATAGCATATTTCTCAGAGCATTTAATCACTTTGCTAATCCATAAGGCCAAATTTAGCTTTGTGACTGGTCATTAAATATTTAATAGGAACTTCTAATTGTTCATCCATTTGATGTTTGGCTATGGTAAGATATATGTAGAAATCTTTTCATGAAGTAGGATATGAATACCACAGTGTGTAAGCTATGCACACATCAATATCTGAAGGCAACCTAGCCATGAGATACAGTCTAGCAGTGAGGTTAGAGGTAAACCCTCATCACTGTCAAGCTTCTGAGAGTGTTTGATGAAAAGAAGCTTTGATAGTAAAGAACAGACATTTCAGATGGTGTATTCAATCTGCGGTGCAGTGGGAGAGACAGACATAGCTGTCATACCATTGTTCTTATGAGTGTTTCCTTTCTGTGTAAAGGTAGCTGGCAATGCTACAGAAATGGAAAGGTTCAACATAAGATCATACATTTTGTAATGTAATGTCCAGGGTTTGTGTTTCAGAGAATCTTCAAATGTGTAAGAGATACTCCAGTAGTGCAGATTAAAGATGTTCTATGCCTCTGACTATAACTAAGAACAATAACTGACACTGTATGGAAGGGCTTTTATTTTTCTTTGGGTGAGATGCCTCTTTTGATGCTTCAATTTTACTTTGATCCTTTTATATATGATTTCTATTTTCACTTTTATAATATATATATATATTGTTTTGCATGATGGCATGTCATGATCATCCTGAGTGTGTAATTCGTTATTCAGTGCTATGTAAGCCATGACTGTCAAAACGACCGATTCTTATCTTACATGACAGGCTAAATCAGCTCATTTCCTAGCTCAGTGGCAGCTGACACGTCATATTAATGGAAGTCAAATCATTTCACTTCCTATTCTGTTCATTTAGGATGTCCTTTACATTGTTCATAAGTATTTTTAATTTGTAAATACAGTATGTGTAATGAAATATGGCATATGTTCCATTTTTTTATTTCTGTTCATAGTAGTCTTTGTAGAAGATTTGTTCATGAATATTGTGTACTGTGTTAAAAACTAAGATGCACATAAGTCAATAGACAACCTTTAGCTACACACTAAACAACCCATCGAGGTTAAACATTTTTGTGGCAACCACAATTGCTCTCACTCAATCCAAACTTGAAATTAGAGTCCACACCTGATGAAACAACCAGCATTCAGAGAAAAGGTCTCTGGAAACCCAGATGTTGATCGCAATGGCTATATTTAGGGCACTGTATAAATTCAACTCCTGTGGTGCATCAGTGCTCCAGTTGTCCTCCAGTTGGAAATATTCATTCACCTCTGGTAATTTTTACATCACAGCTACGGCAGTATGGGACTTCCAAAAGTGGTTAATGGTAAAGTGTGTGACTGTAAAGCATTACTAGATTCACAGATCTATTTAGATCATGGCTACATACATTTTGCTTATATTGTCTACCTCCTAAATGATTATGTAGCAAAATAATACTTGATTTTATCTCAAATTACCATAGTAAAGACAATGATACATAACTTTTACAGATGATCTATATCTGGCTAATTTAATCTTCTGCTATTTGCCCTTATTTAAATTACTTTATCCCTGTATTGATCTTGTCTCCACTTCTCCATTCAAACCATCCAAACCAGCTGATTATGTTGACCTGTTTCCTGTTCTGTCTTGTCCTTTGTCCATTTTTTATTATCGTCATACACCATAATACACTTTGTCTATGTTGTTTCCTAATTACCTAATCCTGGAGTAGTGTATCTTAGGTGTTTACCCTGGCCTTTTCTTTAACTACTCGTATGGATTGTCTATTTGTTCTCTAATTTCTGATATGTAGTGTTACATGGTGGATTACACAAATAAAATATCCAATTTTACTGTATGCTACACTGTGTAAGCAATAAAATAGAACCGGGTAATATAAACTTACTTATTAGCCATAGCAACTTATTAGGATTACTATACTAATACTGGGTAGGGCCTCCCATTGCACCAAATACAACCTCCATGGACTGTTGGGAAAAAAAAAACCTGTGGCTTAACGTCATAATGGCATGATCACATCATACAATTCCTGCAGCAGGTGTATGTTTGTGCTGTGAATTTCCTATTCTATCACATCAAAATGTTCATTTGGATTCAGATGAGGGGACTGGGAAAACATTAAACTCATAGCCATGAAACTAGTCTGGGATGACTTTTGCTTTGCGACATGGTGTATTATGCACCATGATTAAAGTAGCCATTTGAAGATGGATAAATTAAGACCACTAAGGGATGCACATATTTAAACAATGACTGACTGTTATTAATGAATTCAAAGTGTGCTTGGAATACATTTTCTGCATCTTTTTATCACTTCCACCAGACCCTACAATTTGTGTACATTTTCCCAGTCATCAACTGTCCAGTTTTGGTGAGCCTGTGTTTACATCAATCTCAAATATCTGTTATTTGCTGAGTGAAGTCTGAACTGAAGTAATCTACAAATAATTGTTGTCCGTGTTTTTAATTATCGCAGCATTCCGACTTTGCTCTAAGTTGCAAATAATTAGATGATAATATTATTACATATCATTTTAATTATGAATTTTACCCTATATTTTTAAACTATATACACATATAGCTTGAGCAGTAATAGCATTCATTTAATTATGAAATGTCATATTAATGCATTGAATTATTTAAAACAAAGGAAAATTACTATAAACTATCAAATGTTTTCTCGCACTTGTAGTTGGATTGCTGCAGTCTTAGGTGTATGGTCTGATATTAGTCTGACATGAAGAGGCAAATAATTCCAGATTGGTAAGTAGCTGAAGCAGTCCAGTGCTGAATGGAGATGACAAGAAGGGTTGGTAAGAAAGGCTGAAATCAAGGGATTGGAATGCATGACAGTGGGAAAGGCAGCCAGAGATAAGTTGAGCCAAAGCATTTTGAACTTGAGAATGAGGGTTGTTTGATGCAGAAAAGCCTTAATGGAAAGTCACTGCAACCATAGAACTGACCATGGATTGTGGATTTTGTGGCAGTCCAAACCTATGAAATTGTGTGACAACAACAACAAACTGTGGTTACAACCAGATTAAGTAAACTTTGTCATGTCAAGGAAGATGTGTATAGAAGTGGGGATAGGGCCTGAGATCAGAGTGGCCAAAACAGCTACACTGAAAAAATGAAAAACAGGTTCTCAAGTAATAATCCTAAATAAGCATAGAAAGGCCTTCAAATCATCAATAATTACAGGAGACCACACACCCCTCCCCTACTCCTGCATATCATTACATACCCACATCACACCCCCATCCACCACTCAATCACCACCGGATACAGAGACTGCTATAAAGATATGCGAGAAGTAAGTGAGAGACTTTTCAAGAGACAGAAAACCAGGAATGCACCAGGCCTGGGTGGTGTCTGTTAGGGTTCCTACCTTTCGCCCCGGAGCGTTCCGCTGTCCTCGCTGATTGCCGTTACAGAGCAATCGGTGAGGCGATTTATAAATGCTGCTTGATTTACGACCTGATTACGAACAGCTGCTTCTCCGGCTATTTAAGTGCGGGTTCTAGCGTTGTTTGTTGCCAGGTCGTCTGATTCCATTCGTGCACCTTGACGCACCTCGTCCGATTGTTCTGCTCTTCGCTGCGCCGTTCGCTGTAATAGGGCTAGGTCAGTTGGTAACATCCCGGGACTTGTAGTGCCGAAGGACGGGTAGGAGGGAACCTCCGAGGTAATTAGTGTTTTAGGGACACATCGAGGTTTTCTTTACCGCCGTAACGCCCTCAGCACCTTTCGAGCCTCACTCTAGTCGGCTGCCCGCTCAATATGAGAAGTGCCCCAGTTAGAGTTTCGCCACCCGGCTGCATGGCTTCCCCATGCTGTATAGCCTCACTCCAGCCGGCTGCCTGCTCCAATTAAGACGCGCCCCGGCTGGCTTCTTTGCGCTACTTGCGCGTTTGAGCTTAGGCTCGCCCTCTGGCGCTGCGGCGCCTCTCGCGATTTGTTTGCGCTCGTGCTCATAATTGCGCACTCAAGCTATCACTCACCCTCTGGCATTCCGGAGTTCCTCCATGCCCCTCATGTTCCGGAGTTCTCCGCGCCACGCGATTTACCGTGCGCTTTACCGTGCTTGCTGCATGCCTGTCCCCTGGTGCTTCAGCGTTATGCGATTCAATTCATGCCCTGGTCAGCTGGGGAGTTGGTGTTATAATGCACGTGACAACAGCTGCGCACTTTATCCCCTTTTTAGTTTCATTTATTATTTAGGGCTTTTTCTCCCTTTTTTTCCTTTTTTATAGTTAATATATATTATTTCCCCATTCTTATTATATGCTGTTGGATTATACTATCTTTATATCATCTATACTCCGGTCCTAACACCTCTTCCATAACAGTGTCTCATCCTAATGTCTCAAAGTCAGTGGATGATGCGGTCAGTATGGAAGTGCACTACATTCTAGAACATCTAGACAGAGATGAGTCTGCATATCGGAAGAAGGTTGAACAGCAGGTGGTCTGATGCAGTCAGGACAACCTGTAGCTAAACACGTGTAAGACAGTGGAGATGACAGTGGATTTTCTGAAACAACCCACAATGCTGTTTCCCCTAATAATGTCAAACAGCACCCAGCCTACTGTGGAGACATTCAGGTCAAGACTTAATGTGGGAGACTAACATCAATTCTTCTATTCTCAAAAAGGCCAAGCACATGATGTGCAACTGAGGAAGCATGGTCTTCCACAAGGGCTGTTGAGATGCCACCTGGCTTTCCTTCAGGACTTCAGGCATATTTTCTCATCTTGCCAGTCGAGACTAGCAGACAAAAATTCCGATGGGATCATAAATAAAATTCTGGCGCAGTTGGCAGATGGGGTCGAGCAGGCAAGGAAAAAGCCAAAAGATTTTTTCACTGGGCTCCACTTGATAAACATTTTCAGGCCAGTTGAGACTGAGGACAGAGGGGCAAAGGCATCCTGGCCTCAGGCAAATGACTGGGAGATGCAAGCAGACCTGAAGAAACAGTTCAAATTTCTAGAGGATATAGCCCACACCAGCCTCAAACCAGATATGGTTCTCTTGTGTAGAGGTACCAAACAGGTGGTGATGAGTAGTTGGGGATCGAAGGTGTAGGCAACATCAACAGACAGGTGGAGGCAGCACCCTGTTTGATTTGGATCCAGTGAGACGTGAGATGGGATAGCCAAGCTGTTAAAGGACAACAGGTATACAGTTGGGTGATGGTCAGTGGGGGTAGATCCAGGACACTGTATCTGTTGTCACATCAAAAAGGGAGAGTGCCAATCTGATACCCTGCTGTAGCCACTCCGCTTCTGCCCAGTGGTGGTGCCTGAAAAGATGGAAGGAGAGGAGAGAGTAATGTCACTGGCCCACAGATGGTATTTCATTTGGAAATATCCCATAATTTGTGTGAGCAGTATACATATTTTGTATATATTTACTCTTAGCACGTGTAAATAGCCTGCTAATTTTGTATATTGCAGAGAGATACCACCAGCCAGCAACAAATTATTTGCATTTGTAAACATACATAAATAAATAAAACTGATTCTGATTCTGACAATGGTCCCATGTTTAGTTGGCTTATCTATCTGCCCTATGACATCTGTCCAGATGATATTTCAGATTGCAGATAAAACATTATTGCATGTACAATTGTGGTCAACATTTTGGTATCTCTTAAAATTAAATTCACCATGTTAAATATATGCTCAAATAAAGTGTTTAGATAAACTTATTGCATTCAATTTAATTTAATTCAACTTTAATGTCATTGTACTGAGACAGGGTTGTACAGTACAATGAAGAACTTTTGGGCTAGATCTCCAGTGCAGTTGCAGAAGAACATTTTTATACACTCTTAGTATAAGTGATTATAATTAAGAAAGTATTCATAAAATATGCAATTAAACATGTTTTATGATCCAACAATGTAAGTCTAAGTTCACTGACAGTAGTGTAATTTAATGCAAGACCAGCAAAAAAATCCTCCTCTGCTTTATGCTTCTTCTTTCATTGTCCCTCAACAAAGTGTTATTTTAAAGGTTATACACATTTTTGCACTTCCACTCTGACTCACCATGCACTCCAGTTTAGCATTTGTAAGCACCGACGCTATATTATTCGAAAATCACTAGATATTTCTGTAGCTAGGAGAGAGCACAGTCTTTCACATGACAATACATAATGATTATATATCCCCACAATGGGATCTATTATGAGTAATGCAATACTCTACACCCGCAGTAAAAGTTCCAACTGTGCCATATAACCTAAGTTTGTGTTTTGTAGTATTCACGTAATCTGATTTTTATTTCCAGTTTGGCACTAGTGTCTATGAAAAAACACTAAAGACAATGTTTCAATGATTAACCACACCTGTCTCCCATTAAAAATGTTTGAAAATGTATAAGGCATTATGAAGTGCAAAATATGACAACGGAGACCCCGGACTGTTGAGCAAATAAAGCTGTACATCAAGCAAGATTGTGAGAGAATTTCACCTACAAAGCTTCAACAATTAGTGTCCTCAGTTACCAAATGCTAAAAAATATTTTTTCAGAACTACACTTTAGACCAGGCTAATACAACCCTTTGTTCATTGGTGAAGAGCCTAGCCATTAAAAGGAGAATGACCAATTATTTCCCATCATCCTTCAATCTGCTGTTCTTGATTGATCAACTTGCCCAACTTTTGTATTTTGCCTCTGATTACACTCCACTATTGTCTTCTCAGAGATTCATCATTCATCTACTAGTAACTTTAAGAAGACGCATTAGGGGGACCAGATGGTCCATTTTGAAGAGACTTGGTTGAGTGACGGAATGCAGATTTGGTGCTGGGTTGGTGGGAGTATTGCTGGAAGGGACTTTTTCCCAGCCTTTGGAATAATAAGCATGCTCTAGGGGGTCTGTGGTAGCCCCCAAGTTGCCTTTATTGAGTCAGTGAAGAGAGCAAAGACTGGGAGCTGGCGTCAGGGTCAAGGTGGCAACACCCTGGCTAATGAATATGGATGTCAAGGCCCCATCTGCTGCTTAGACGGCATGTAAACAAACAGTTCTCTGACTGTGGAGATGGGAGCCACAATCCAGCAAAAATTATCCTTATGCATTAAGCTGTAGTGAGAAGTGCATGTGTAGTAAAACATAAGCAAATATAGTTGCATATTATACACAAAAAACAGTTACTAGTTGTTTAAGATATACTTAACATTTTTTCAGTTGGATTTTCCATTTATTTTTTTCGTCCCTTGTTCTATCCCTGATGGCCACATCACTTAAGGTTGATATAGTACTCATGTTTATGTATCTTTAGTGTCTTAGTGATCTGATTTTATTTGATATGATATACATTTCACAAACAACAATAAATGACATGTTTGACATGACATTGTTGTGTTTAGGCCATATTGCACTAAGAAGTGGACTGGAAAAACTAGATACCTTGCCACTTGACAAGACAATTGAATTAAAAAAAAATGACAATGATTTCTGTAATAGCCAACTAGTATTTATTGCTTTTAAAACATTACAGCAATAAATTGCAGCTTTATGTGTGGAATGATGCTGTTGATCAATTTTAAGAGTAAGATGGGATTTCTAACTGCATAATTCAAACTGCTATATTTGATTTTGGTTGGCATTGGATGTGGTGTATATGATGCAATTATGTTCTCAAACATGAACTTATGAATTATGAATGTTGGGTGATTCTTTAATTATGGAAACTTGCATGATCAAACCGCATGCACCAAATATTTATCATTTCCAATTTTAAAATTTTAAGCATCAGCACTTTACTATTTTGGCCGTGCCCCCAACCCAGCCTTAAAAATTCCTTTGCTTCAATAAACTTATGAAACGTGATAAATTTACTTAAAAAATCACAATGTCTTTTTATAATAACTAACATGGCACATATTTTTAAACAAATATATAATTTATACCTGTTTACATATTTTAACAACATTGTCATCCCCAACATTACAGTCTTTACCTCAACAGTAGTGAATTATTTGAACAGAAGTCTTGTTTATGTTGTAATTATGGGAACAAAAATTGACAGGGGAGCTGGCAGCCATTAGAGAATACAACCACGATATGTAGATTTCTGGACAAGTGAGTAATTGAATCACGTATACTTCCTGTTTATTCAGTGTCGTTACCAATTATGCTATTACGGCATATTGTGTTTTTGTATATTACATATTTAATATATGATATATATATATACAGTATATATATATACAGTGTATCCGAAAAGTATTCACAGTGCTTCACTTTTTCCACATTTTGTTACGTTACAGCCTTATTCCAAATTGTATTAAATT
>JAUZSU010127134.1:0-17281 GCA_034780255.1 Parotocinclus maculicauda | reverse complement strand
TGTGTGTGTGTGTGTGTGTGTGTGTGTGTGTGTGTGTGTGTGTGTGTGTGTGTGTGTGTGTGTGTGTGTGTGGTTAGAACTTGCTGAGTATGCAGCTTGTTTCAGATGGGATGGGTAGTTTCACAGGAAGAGGAATGAGGGGGCAGGAAATTAGATGCAGCCACTCTTCCTCTCCCTGTCTGTCCCCACTCGTCACCAGAGAACTTACTGCCACTAGGAGTGACCAGACAGGAAAAGGTTAGCATCGTTTTAAGGACACTATTAAATCAGAAATTTCCCACAGGTCTGCAGTGTGTTAATACTGTAGTTAGGTCTAATGTTAAAGGAATTTGTAGGAGATATTTTTTACATTTATACCCCAGTTAGTATTTTAATGGTACTGGCTTTAAACATCTGAGTGTTGGCCAGTATGATACTGATGCTATATGGCTAAAAATGTGTGGTCTCCAAACATCTGTTCGTTGCATCCCCAGGTAGGTATGAAGCTGGTAGATTATGAACAATTCAAATGTCTCTGCAATGTGCCTTTAGAGAGAAGTCTGGAGTACCGGAATACTAAAGACATCAGTTGCGCTGGAAATACTGACATGGCATCTCTAGATGTTTTAACAACTAAATGCTACTCTGTTTATTAGGCTATCGCATGTTTTCCCTGACGGGGGCTTGCAAAATATGTAAATATAAGATTATGTTTAATGGAAACCCGGTAAACATGTTCAATCACCTACAGAGGAAACACCCTGAAATAGTGCACTGATGCTCAGGGAGTGTAGCACTCAAAAAAGGCACTGAACAGAGGCATCGGGAAGACATTACTGATGCCTGTGACATTTTACCTAGCCAAGAATATGAAACTCAGTAGCTGATAAGTGCTTTAAGTGACTTTTACAAGTGGTTGCACCCCATTGCATACCCCACTGCTTACCTTTTTTCTAACACAACAATTCCTTTCTGTCTACTTTAGAAACGGGTATTTTTTTTGCCTTCAAATTCTTTGTGAGAACAAAGTGGAGTTTTTACTCCCATGTTTTAACCCTGTTTTCCCTGGTCAGGTTTGCAGGGCACAGGTGTAAGAGCAGTTTGGATGAGACACCAGTCCATCACAAGGCTGGATAGGAATTGCAGTAGTCACCTGCATCTGAGTCTCCCTCCCTCAGACACTTCCATTCATGTCTGCGTGTGTGACACTCGAATTGTGCCAATAGTAATTTAGAATGATATTTTTATGTTTTATAATTACTTTTTAAGCTTATTGGGAAGTCTATCAAATTCTATACAGTCTACCAGTTTTTCTGTTCTTTTGTGAAGCTGTATTTTTAGTATTAGTAAAATAGTCATTTTTTACTGCCTTACTGCACAGGAAGCTTGGAAGCTTCCCTTCAATTCCGTTAATGCACCATAATGTTGTTATGCTATTAATCAATCTTGGTGGAATTCAATATTTTAGCTAACTAGGTGAACAAATATCTCACTGCAGTATCACACTGTTCATTATTAACTGGTCGAAATCTTTTGGTAAACAGTGCGGGAGGCAAAATCTGCTTTAAAGCCTTAGATACAGACCTAATAGACACTGATGCTAGTGTGTCACTGGGAGCCTGCGAAGCAAAAAGCTAATGCTACGAATGACTGACATTTTAAGTTGCTCACAGACATATGTTCTTCATTGATGTCATTTTTTTGTAATTTCTTATATTATGATCGGTTGGTCTCTCAAAGTAAATCCGGTATTAAGAAGTTCGAGAAAATCTCAAACTTCAGTAATAAAAGTTCAAATGAAAACATCTTTGTATTAGGCAACACAATCATCTGGAGCACAGCCGAGGGGATACAGAAATTCTTATGCTATGGCTAGCCAGCGAAATGGAATGAAGACGTGAACATGTGCTTCCTGCATTTTAAAAACCACAAGCAGGAGCTCATTTTTAAAAGACCTTTCACATATTCACTACCATGCTGATTTTTTTCACTCTGTTGCTATAAAAGCTTTGTTTTTTGAAAAGCTTTTCAATTTTGCAACATGATCCCTTCATTGCTTTCATTCAACCAGAAGAACATTTAGGGAGGTCAGACACTGATTTTGAGCGATAAGGCCTGGCTTGCAGTTTGCACATTAAAGAGGTCAGAGCTATGTGCAAACGACTCAAGTTGTTCCACACCAGACTCTGCAAACTTTCCTTTTAGACCTTGCTTTGTGTACGGGACAGACACAAGAAAAATGTGTTTTGTGAACTATTGCAACTTTACTTGCACTTTCCTGGCATCAACTACAACTGAGTTCTTCCATCAGATTGCATCAAGTACGATCATGACTCAGGATATTGTTCTCCGCTTATCCAGAATACTTTGTGCTTTCCAATAAATCAATTTTACATTGTGATCTTGGGCAGCAGCCGTTGTTATCGAAGGCTTTGTCTCATCTGTTGATAAATTGTGTAGCGTGGTGGTGTTCTAATTGCATTTGCACTACTTTATGAACAAATGGTTCACAAATGATTGAGTCATGATAAGTCAAATGATGAGTGGTACAGTGATTTCTAATTTCTTAATGTTGCTGTCAAACAAATTAAGTATTTAGTCACATTTCTAATTGGTCATATTTTTTTTTATTAAAAGCCATTACATAGTAATACGAGTGGACAGTATAAGTTTGGCACAAACATTTGTGTCATATGATTTAGACATAGACAAGACAAGTCGTAGTTGAGAGCAAAGTAAACCTAAGTACAGGTGTCTCACATCGTCAAATCACAACACAAAAGCATATATTAATGCTATAAAATTATAAAAATTAGTATGTAATTACAACATAATTTTTTAAGCTTTTTAAAAAGTGGGACCATGTCAGTTTATGCTTTCTTGTGGTTTCAGAATGTGAGGGTGATACCTTTTGCCATTAATTATATCTATTACTAATTGTCTATTTACTAATAAAATTAGTGGGCATATAACTCTGATTATTTCTATGCAAAGTATTAAAGGAGTACATGAAGCTAATTGTGGTTTTATAATAAAGTGCTACATACCTGGCTAACAATGAGGCTTCCACTTCTTCAAATGCAATTTATATTTAAAGGTGTATAGAATAGAATAGAATTCAACTTTATTGTCATTGCACAAGTCGCAAGTACAAAGCAACGAAATGCAATGTTTGTTATTTCATTGTCATAATCATGACTTCCTGTTTTAATGGAGGCTTCAGTAGTTTAATGTGTGGTGCAGTTGACCTTTGAATGATGGATATAATTATTGAAAGCTGACAATTTATTAGATGCAGATATATTAATTTATTTAATATATGTATGGGACATATTTGACTTGCTCTGTGTGCGTGTGTCTGAGTGTTTGCGCGCGCGTGTGGGTCTGAGTGTGTGTGTCGGAGTGTGTAGGTGTATGTCTGAGTGTGTGTGTGCGCTTGACTTTGTGTGGTTGAGTGTCCATCTATTGGTGTGAGTAATCTGATATATTGATTGTACTGTTCTTCCACTAACAATTGGAGATAGCAGAGTGTGTATGTTGAATTAAAATGATTATGTTGTTACAGAGCATTTGTGATTATAGAACACATGGGCTTGCAGTTGGATATGCTGAGCACCACCCACCCTTGGTGTTTGTTGTGGCTGTGCTATTTTCAGTATAACCAAATGAAAGGAACTGCAAGTGGAGTGATTTATGAGTGGGCTTTCATTGTCATAACCATTACTGTATTGTTTGTATTTGGATTCTTTGTTTCTGTGTTTCTCTCTCTTTCTCTTTCTCTTTCTCTCTCTTTCTCTTTCTCTCTCTCTTTCTCTCTCTCTCTCTCTCTCTCTCTCTCTCTCTCTCACTTTATATGATTATGTAATTATGTAATGAATTATCTAAATATGTTTGTTAGAAATACACTGATATGTTTGTTTACTTTGTCATTGCAGGATGAGCTGGACCTCACAGAGAAGCACAGAGAGGCCATGTTTGCACTGCCTGCGGAAAAGAAATGGCAAATCTACTGCAGCAAGAAGAAGGTAAGTAAATAAGTAAAAAATACATTTAACAATACATTTACAATTTGATCAATGAAAACAGGTCAACACACTTCCTGTTGCTGATCTTATTGCTTATCTAGAGATGTTTAAATTGTATGTATATAACTCTTTCTAATGGGTCATCTAAATCTGCTGAGAATACTGTTTGTTCTTGTTTGTTTGTGTATTATGGACAGACCAGTGGTTGATTGCTTTGTGATAGAAAGCCTTTAGATCCTGCTATTGTGCCCATCTTATACAAACCATCATTCAGCTAGTTTAAAATGATATATTAAAGGCCATATGTTGTAGATTTTTGTATATAAAAAGTTCAGTGTTGAAAGTCTGTTTTCCCATGTAGTTAACGTGATTTTCTTCTTTCAAACCCATTGTTCCATTCACTTCTTAGCAAGAACCATTCAGTAAGCGTGTTTGAATGCACAATAACAATCCGACCATTACCAAATTTCAAAGCTATTCAATTACTTTAAGTGCTTATAAATCCCAAGGCCTTTACTGGATTTAAAACTGAATTTAGTCCTGTAATATTATTATTGCAACCTGCATATCCTTTATTTAACGACTTCTATTGCTCTTTCTGTGTATGTGTGGTGTGGAGAAACTGAAAACCTTCGTTCTAAACAAAGAGTAGCCAAACTGGAAACGAGCTACATGGAATTACATACCAATGTGAAAGTAAAAACCAAAAAGAGGACAGGTGGACAGGCTGTGCACAAGGTACAGAAGTGGTCATACCAGAATCTCTGACCAACATCTGTTGAAGGGAGAGACTCCCAGGTTCCGGTCACAATAAAACATATCCTGACGGAATGCCCAAAATTCATCCAAACAAAAGGAAAAAATAGACTCAGAACAAAGAAAACCTTTCACCAGAATAAAACTAAGAATTTGACCCAATTTCTGAACCATATATGACTGAGTGCACATCCTGGTAGTCTACGGAATATACACACAATTCTCACAAAAGTTAGGGGATATTTTAAAATGAATATGAAGCGATTAAAAAAAGAAGCATTTTATTTTATTTCATTACACAAAATCATGAGAAAAGCAAATGAAAAAGTGATGAGAAAGTTGTTTGATAACACAAATGATAAGCAAACTCAATGATCATGATTGAGTAGGGAGTGACATATTTATTGGGGTGAACAGAAGCATGTCAAACTGGAAGTACGCGCCACACGCTGACTGTTCAGTAGGGTTTATGGTCACCCAAGACTGCCAAAACACGCAGACAGGATCAGATAGTCCAGCAGTTCCTCTTTGTATCCCCTAAATTTTGTGAGTGGTGTAGTTTACAAACTACAAAACAAACAGAAATAAGCTGGACATCTATATTTAAGAAGATTTATGTCCATGGACATAAACAACTTGTTGACGTAAGGGGTAAGAGTAGAATGGCATAAATCATTCTTACAAACAAGCAGTGCATAGTCAAGCAAACTACAGCCAAACTCAATCCTGGTTCTCCACTTAACATGTCTGTCGGATGTGATAGAACAGCAGAACAACCAGTTTGAGTGCTCACAAGGGGAAGCAGAAAGGCAAGGCTTCACTGGGCATAATAACACAAACGCTGGATCACTGAGCAGTGCAAAAACATTGCCTGGTCATATATCCCAGATTTCTCTTGCACCTTGCTGATGAAAGGGTCAGACTTTTGCACAAGCAGCCTGAATCTATGACCATATCCTGTCAGGTCTTGGCACTTCAGAAGGTGGAAAATAGTGTGGAGAATTATTTCTTGAACACCCAGGGTGCTCTTATACCTGTGGTTGGATGTTTGGACAGTAGGACTTACCTAAATATTATAGCCAATGTATGACTGGTTTGTTCTATAGCAGAAGGACACCTTCAGCAGGACAATGCACAATATTGTCATGGATTCAG
Organism: Parotocinclus maculicauda; assembly: GCA_034780255.1. Lineage (NCBI taxonomy): Eukaryota > Metazoa > Chordata > Actinopteri > Siluriformes > Loricariidae > Parotocinclus > Parotocinclus maculicauda. Next base: position 11,366 of record JAUZSU010127134.1, on the reverse strand, counting down.
GATCATGACAGCTCTTCTTGCTTCCCTGGCCTTCACAGTCCCTAGGTCTTAATCCTATTGAGCTTCTCTGGGGTGTGCTATAAGAAGCTGTTCAGAGAATGTCAATACTGCCATCTAATTAGCATCTACTGCGAGACGCTATCATGCCCATAAGGGTCAATATTCCTGCAGAATGATTTCAACACCTCCTGTAATCCATTTACATTTACATTTACGGTATTTAGCAGACGCCCTTATCCAGAGCGACTTACAACTGATACAACCTTACAATCCAAGCAATTGTGGGTTAAGTGTCTTGCTCAAGGACCCAACTGTGGCAGCTTCTGGTCGAGGGTTCAAATCCGGCCTCTGCCAAGCTGCCACAGTTTTTGTCCTTGACATCCATACCATAATAAATAGCTGTGGTTCTAAAGGCTGAAGGAGGTCCAATCCTGTACTAGATGGGAATCCCTAATGAAGTGGCCATTCATGTTCTATTAAGTGTATGTTAAGCTAACACTCCTCTGCTACTACCAAATTGATGAAATGGTAGTGTACTACTGTAAGCATACTATATCTTAAATATAATTAAACTAATAATGACTTTTAAGAGGATTGGTTAAAACCTGGAGTTATTTTTCAAGAATTTAAAACATTTGATCAGATCTCCTCTTAATTTTAGTTAAATCTGCACATTTCCTTTACTGTAAACTTATTGATTAAAAGAAGCTATAACCTTCCAAGTTAACATGGGACATCAAACTATTGGTAAGGTTATTGCTTGTTTACAAAGGTCCACAGCCCTAAGTGTGAGCAAGCAAACCTAGTGTGACAGCGGAAAGAGAAAACTCTATAACTATGACGAGGAAGAAACCTTGGGACATCCTGAGGAACATGACAAAAACTAGACCTTAGTATGATCGAGTGTCTGTGGGATGGGATGGGCAAAAAAAGGCTCATTTGTGGAGGCCTTATGCTGCAGCGTACAGGACTTAAATGATGTGCTTCTTGCAACATCTTGGTGCAAGATACAATAATACACCTTCAGATGTCTTATTGAGTGATAGAACACAATATTAGATAGGTTGTTTTAATGTTAAGAATAATGTAAGAATAAAGTTGCACAAATAAAAAATGTATGCAAAATAAATGGCTCCCTTGAGCCAACTGGTGGAGGGAAGTGGGCTGTTATGGTCCTCTGTCATCTGAGTAGAAGTGTTTGGCCTGGACATTGTACCAGAAGGACAGCTAGGTCAAAGTAACAGAACATGTAGGGAACACTAGGTTCTTAAACAGTTAACACTGCATAACTAAAAGGGGGCACAGCCAAAATGTATCCCTTGAGACATAAGTAACCATCTTCACCACTGTCAATAGCCATAATGGTCATATGTAACAGATCAGTGTAGACCTCAGGCCTTAGAGAAATACTAATGACTTTTTTCCATCTACACATTTTAAAAGGTATACATTCAAATTTGCAGAAATATATCGAAAACCCTTTGTTTAGAAAATACTGTAAAGGAAAAGGAAATAGAAATTCATATTGTTCTTTGAGGTTTCCATGGTTTTCTCCATGTCGTTTATCACATGCCTCAACATATGCTGTATGAGCTTTAGGCTTACAAAAGCACTAACATTGGCTCATGTGCTTCTAATATATGAAGGGAAAACCACAGCCACGCGACACAACCGAGACATAGCAGATGCCAGAGCACATGCTTTATCAGACCCATATATATTATTATACATCACATAACCGTTTATTCAAAACACATGAACTTCAGTATGCTTTGCTCTGTTTTATTACTGGAGTCAAATGTAAACACTGTTTTAAAAAAGTTTCCTTTCCATTGAAGCTTACAATAATTCTTCATAAGTATGTGGAGCAATACACATTGCCATTTTAAGGTTTGCTTTGATAAAGATTTATCTTTATGTAAAATGTTTGCTCAGCATCAGTTTTGCACGTACACACACTATATCTGGCTAAGTAAATGCATGTAGACCGTATACAGAATTCCCAGAAAACAAGTGGGATTATAAAATGTGATTTCTATTATATAATGTTTGAAGTCATGTTTTAAATTTATAGCAAGCATTACAGTGGAAAATTATTCCACAAATGCAAATATAAAAATGAATTTTTCAGACCTTAAGATGATCAACAGTGGGTCTTGGACTTCTATTGTCCAGTAACAAACAGCCACGCAATAAACTTACCACTGAGAACTCATTTTAAAATCTATTTTGTTATTTATTTTGAATTGTATTACTAATTTAAATTTAAATAATATAAGATTGTAAAGCTGCTTTGAGGCAATGCTCCGTTGTAAAAAGCGCTATATAAATAAATGTGTATTGAATTGAATTGAAGTAAACATGGAACATAAAGTTTTTAAGTTTACTGTCTATGTTTATTGTTTAATTATTAATTTAGTCTTCAAAGATCAGTATTTAGTCAAAATATTAGACACCACCTGTCTATTTTTTTTAAATCGCTACTTGTTAGATGTGGCACAGCTTTAAAAAGACGGATGTTGCTTAAAAGATAACAAAGAATATGACAAACTTCAGAAGTCATGACAGGCTTAAAAAAGCCAAGAAACAATTATAAAAACACACCCAACAAGCAGTTGAATCATTATGCAAAAAGAGTGCCTTATGATGAAAAATTAGCAAGACTAATTTAAAACAAATGGTGTCACAAATTACACTGAGATTACATTATGTTCTTGTGGTTCCAATTCAGGTGGTTAAGGAAGACGGGTCTAATGCAGTTGATTTTAACCTGCAGCTGTAAACATGGCCCGTGTATAAACAAAAATAGCTTAGTAATTCATTGCCTGCTTCTGATTTGCTTATAGGCAAAAGGACGCCATTTCTTCCCCTTATGTGTGTATATTTTGGCTGGTGATGTTTTATTTTATTTATTTCTTTTTAAGGGTGGCTCTGTGTACACTGCTCACAGTAAATAGGGGATATTTCAAAAGCAATTTGAAGCAATTTTATTCATTTAAACAATATAATCAGATCATGAAAAGTCAAAGAAAGTTGTTTGATTACGCAAGTGAGAGGCAAACTCAATAATGGTGATTAAGTAGCAAGTGATATATTTATGGGGTGAACAGAAGAATGTCAGACTGGACGAGAGTGCCACACATCGACTGTGCAGGAGGGTGTATCGTCACCCAAGACTGCCAAAATACACTAACAGCGATGGGACATGGACAGGATCAGATTGTCCAGCAGTTCTTATGGGTTTTCATTTTGAAATATCCCCTAATTTTTGTGAGCAGTGTATATGTATGTAAATGTATACAACTAGTCTTGATGTAATCTTGTGTGTCTGTCACTAAAATGGTTGTTAATGCTGATAGCAATGTTAAATAAATTCAAATAGCCAAACAGATTATTTTAAAGACACTGTATGACACTGCATAACCCTTATCTGATATGTATTAATACAACTTTTAATATTAAGTCCATTGACCTGAAATGTAATCAATCCAGATTGAAATAGAAAAAAAAAACGGCTGGCAAGCTTTTACTTATCCCTTCACATATGCTCTGTCCCAGTTGTGGACCTAATTTGATATTGTCCTGGGAATGCAAAATGAAAAAGGGACATAGCTTGTAGTTGAACTAGGCCACCAAACTTTCTCACAGCTTCTCTTTTTCATTTTGGTGTTTACAAATGATTTCACTTTCTAAACAGGGTAAATCTTTCTCAGTGGTTCTTTAAATTGTTAATGGGTAGACACAGAAAAATGACTACTGTGAAAAATTACCATTTCTTTTAATATTTTATGAGAAATGTATTTGTATGGTGTCTGTCTTCATTTAGATAAAAAGCATGTTTTGCTGCCTGAAATGATTAACTGCAAAGAGGATATTTATTGACTGTTCACAATTATTTGAACCAATCATAGCTGGAATTCCCTTAAAGCTTTGTCTCCAAGCTCCAAGTGTTTTTAATAATTAGTCAGTTAGATTAGCTTACTATGAACCTTTATAGTAAACAAGCACAAAATGTCTAGTCCAGTTCAGATTTAGTCAAGGCCACTTCAGTGGCTGCCAACTATAGAGGTAAAGATGGATGGATTTGAAAAATAGACATACACTGTTGTTGTAGTGACAATTATGCTGACACAGCAAAGTGCCTGGAATGAACCCAGAAGAGCCTTGGCACATCTCCCTTATGGCTCAGGCTGTGAGTTGCTGAGTGGCCGTAAGGGAAACATTCATCAGTCCAAGGCCAACAGGAAGGTTTCCCTTTGCAGGTGCTGCTTTTGAACCCAAAGCTGGCAGAATGGCTAAGGAATTAACTCCTGTTCACGTCCTGTCTCTTTTGCCATCTATCCTACACTGCCAAAGTACTTCCTTCAGTACAGGAGTATTTAGAGAGAGTTGAAGTGACTAACTGAGATGGGCCCAGTGGTTTGTACAGAGCAAATGCTGAAAGATCTGTGCCAACACTGGCCATTTAGCGGACTGAATGGCTTAAGTGTTTTTTTTGGCACCAGACCATTTATCACAGTGTGTGTCTGCGTAGGCCTCTTTCACTCAGTGACAATGTGGACTTGTCCCCACAGTTTTGTGATGCCCTTATTCAAATGTTAAATTGGTAAGATTGCAAATATAGTTAAGGATGACATTTTGAGACCAAAACCAGGTTCATTGGAATGATATCACTGTGTGAGCTTTTAACTGTGGGTTAAAATCTTTAAGACAGACTTCTGCTTGGTTTATTATGAAATGACAAATTTCTAAACATTTTCTCTGAAGAAGAGAATTCTTTAATTGTTTGTACATCAAAAGGAACTTTCGCAGCAGAGGGACGTTTTCATAGTACTAGACAACAGCAATTTTCTCTGTTAGAATCGCTTGTAGAGGCTGATTTACGGGTCAGTGTAGAGACACTGATAAGCCAAAATCTTTAAACCACCTGGCCTATAAACGTGTTTAGTTAGGTCTTAGACATCAAACTGGCATCCACATGAATGCCCTGGACCAGGGTTTACCAGGATATGTCCAGAGCAGCCCAGCCCACCTAATCAGCTCCATGATATAAAATAAATCAGAACTCTTTAGTGCAGACGAACTTTTTCCAGTGCTCCAAGGTCCAGTTTTGGCATTCGTGCCCTTTGTAGGCACTTTCAACACAGGACATGGGTTAACACGGTTGGGTAGGCAAACTGCAATGTGTTTTGTGAAACATTCCTCATGTAAGTAGCATTACACAAGTTTGAGTCTTGTACCACAATAGCTCTTCTGTCCTTTCGGGACAGATGGGATAGGATTTGCTGATCTTGTGAATTAAGAGATTTGAGTGTTGGGGCACCCTACATGCCTTATGTTTAGGACATGCACCGGCCCAGTAGTCTTGGCATAATATGTTTCTTGTTAAATTCACTCGGGTCATAACTCCTGAACATTTCTCCCACATCCAGCATGCCAGTTACAAGAACTGGCCTTACACTTACTGTGTAATATATCCCATATCTTTACAGGTGCTGTGGTAACGAGATAATGAATGTTATTTTTAATTTGGTCTGTGTGTGGTGTTAATGTGTTGGCTGGTCTGTGTAAGTGCATTTGAACAATTGATGCATTGATGTGTGAATGTTAAGAATAGAAAATTAACTATGTTGATGAGCGGTTAAATTTCTAATCCGGTGGACACCCTAGCTTTAACAGATAACCTCCTCTCAAATCATATACTGCAGATTTGCTTCCAACATACTTGTATTATCAAATATAATCAAAGTTCAGCACATCTCCCTTAACAAGTCTTTATGCCCAGTTACTTCTGAGGTGTTTGAATGTTTACATTTACAGCATTTAGCAGACGCCCTTATCCAAAACGACTGATACAGTCTTACAATCCAAGCAATTGTGTGTTAAGGGCCTTGCTCAAGAGCCCAACTGTAGCAGCTTGGCAGAGGTGGGATTTGAACCCTGGACCTTCTGGTCCAGAGTCCAGTACTTAAACCACTAGGCTACAGTCCATGAATGTTAATTGACATTTACAGTATTCAGTAGACACCCTTATCCAGAACGACTTACAAAAGGGCTTTAAGACTTCAGTAACATAACATATTCCTAATAATCAGGGATCTTAACAAGACACTTCTGAAACTGGAAAGGTTGTGTGGGAGAAAGAAAAGGGTGGGGGTTAGTTGAGATGTTTCTGTTTCACAGAATATCTTTTACAATGTGCCTCAAACACCTTCTGTGAAGTTGATGCTTTTTGATGCTTTTAACACACAGGTGTTTATTCACAAGCTCCATACTTCATGGTGGTGTGGTAGGCAGCAACCTCACGGCATTTGAATGTGGCGTTTGTACATTCTTCCCATGTCTGCATGGGTTTCTTTTGGATACTTCAGTTCATTCTCTCATTTCAAAGACCTGTTCGGTCAGTTGGCATCTGTGTGAGCGAGTTTGTGTGCGTGTACCCTGTGATGAACTGGCACCCTGCTGCATAGATCTGGTTCTTGCCCTTGTGTACTGTGCTGCTGATTAAGCCCTCTCTATCCATGACTCTGACTCATTCTACGTGCCTGCATAGTAGAACTCAGTCAGTGACTCTTCTTAAACTTTTTTGTAAAGGACAAATGCTATTTTAGGTTCACTGTCCCTTTTATCTGACATTTCTCCTTGGCCTGTAAAGAGATTATTCGTCCTCTGTGTCACACTGCAGTCAGGTGTGCAGGCTGATGTTGAATTCATTCCATGACTGAAGATATCAGCTGTCCTCTTCTTAGCCAGAGAGGATAAAGAATGCTGATCTGGAGAAATAGCTCATTTTACTCAACTAAAACCCTTGAGCTTCATCTTTTTTCAGATAAAGTGATTTGTTTTCTCAAAGTATTACATTTACAGCATTTTGCATACGTTCTTATCCAGAGCGACTTACAATTAATACAGTATTACAATCCAAGCAATTGTGGGTTAAGGACCCAACTGTGGCAGAGGTGGAATTTAAAACCTGGACCTCCATAGTCCAGCACCTTAAACACTAGACCACCACAGCCCCAGCATTAATGCCTAAGGTGTGTATAATTGTTACAAGCCTGGGAAGCTGTTGTGGTGGCATTCTGTTCAACCATCTTATACTAAAGAAATATGCCTGTTGATTTTACGTTGGATAAGGGTCTTGTTAATCATGATACACAGTAGATAAAGTCACAATGCATGGCTTTAAGTGGTTTTATAATTCTGTTAAATAAAAAAGTTATATATATTATTGCTAACTGCATGCAGTTTAGTTTTAGTTATGTACAGATACAATATTCTCAGCACACCAAACTTTAAAGCAGTGTGAAACCTTACTTTACAGTCCCATCTTCATTTATTTTTTCATATTGTTTATTTGTTCGTTTATTGTTCATTTGAGTTGTCTTATCTCTACTCTTTCGTTTACACCATTCGTCCACTCTGGCGTTTTTCGTCGACTTGGACTGGGGAACACATAACTAAGAGGGGCACAGCTGCCTCTCAATCAGTCTTAGGGGCACATCTGTGAATAAAAACAGGCCTGTTAGACACTATGGGACATTACGGGAAATGTAGTTCCTGTGCATTTGAGTAGAATGCCCTGTAGTTCTGCTCAGCAATCCAGGATAAAATTGACTTTTTTAGCATCCTAATTTGATTGGGCAAGAGCAAGATTTCACTGGATTTTAATATGCACTGTTAAAGTGGGTCTGATTATGCCCCTGTGTCCACTGTTATGTCACTTCATGAATCAAAGTCTTTACGTTACACGTGTGATGTGATGTAGACTTTCATCACTTTTTTCAAGGCATTCAGTTGCCGTGAGCTGGGCACAAATGGGGATATTTTGCCAGAGTGTCCATGTTCATCTATTGTATACAGTGCTTGTCCGAAACACAACATCTTCTGGTCTTTGTAACAGGGGGTGTAGTTTTTTGGTTGTGGTGGCAGATTTATCCACAGATGGGAGGACAAGTCAGGTTTCTTAAAATGTCAGCACCAGGCACTTTCTTAGCACAAGTTGCCTTCCCAGTGAACCAAAGTGTACACAAGTTCATAAGTTCAGGACAACATAGCTCTCACCCAAAGTATGAGAGATCAGACAGTGAGAAGATGAAAAGTTGAGAACAATTCCCTGATGTATGATTAAAATTCTTTGTACAGCTGTATAGTTATTAACTGACATCTCTAAACATGCTGGGTTCAGTACAGATGTTTTGCTGTAGTCAGCTTATTTTCCCCATAGCTAGTATATCCACTACTGTAGTAAATGTTTGCTGAGACCGAGTTTCTGTGACTTACTACATTATTTGCTTGACTCGTGGTTGGCTTGTTTTAGTTCACCCTTATTGTGTTGATGATAATCCCAATTTGTATTGTTTGATGATTTTTAGCCAATAGTCTTTAGCCAAACTGTCTTGTCTTTAATTTATTTCTCTTGCCTCTGAAGAATATTTGTCACTCTTAAAAGGACTAGCTGCATAGTAGAGATGGGGCAAGTAATACACAAATGATCTGCCTGCAGAGACTGTTAAAAGGGGCACAAATCTCCTTCATTATATTCCAGTAGAGGGTGTGGGCTGGCAGGTGCAGAATGAGGTCTGAGCTACTATGAGCTTTTATATCATGCCCCCAATTACATGCCTGGCTGGAATCATCGCCCAGAGAGGTAGATGGGGTGTTAAATGCCAGATATGTCCCCCATGCAGTGTCAGCAAGACCTAAGCCTGGATTGCCACTTCTAGTCCCCTGAAAGACCACATCAGTAATTAAAAGTTCACTGAGCAGGCAGTGCCGGTCCTAATCTCAGCTCTTACAATGGTCTCTTATCATTTTCTTTTTGGATGAGAAAGTGTTTTTCACACTTCACTAGTTATGCTATCAAAGCCAGTCTTTCCATTAGCTCATAAAGGCCACGGCCTAATGCCTTGAGGTCGTGACTGATTCACCCTTCCCCAAAATTTGTATTTCTTTTTGGTCTATTATTGTCCTTGTGTTGTGTGTGTGTGTGTGTATGTATGTATGTATGTATGTATGTATGTATGTATGTATGTGTATGTGTATGTGTATGTGTATGTGTATGTGTGTGTGTGTGTGTGTGTATATATAATATATATATATATATATGATTTTTTTGTAAATTTGGCTTTTGTTTTTGAATATTATCTGTTTAAAATCTACCAATAAAGTGTACACCATTGTTGGCATTATAATAATTATTAATTATGATCGTATTCATTATTGTCAGTCGAATGTCTGATTATAAGTTAGGATAAGCTAAGTTAAGCTATATTAGTATTTTGGGGGAAAAGTCTTGTTCTTTTTAAAGAGCTCTCCGTTTACTTTCATTATTGTGCCCTGATTAAATACGCTTTGATTATTGTTATTATGTATTGCTCCACTGCTGGGACCACCTGCACTGTAGTCAGGATTTAGAAATCTGTTAAAAATTAAAAGTCTATTTCAGAATCAAAATTGCACTCTCAGAAAAACTTGTGCGATTTAATAGACACCACATAGACTCTAAACTGGACAAAGATACACACGTTCTTACACTGTACTATTCAGACTTTTTCCCGCTCATTTAGTTTGACTGTTATTTGAAACCCTTGTCATATTGTCCAGATTTAATCAAAGATCCAAACTGATTCAATGATTGCAGTCTGTAAACCTCATGCATTGACAGGGCAAAAAAATCTCTGACTTTTCAAAACTGTAACACTCCTAGTTTTACATACACAGTACATGCAAAAGTATGAAAATACACCTCCTATATAGTGCTCTGTTAATTCAGCCACACTCTGCTAATAGGTTTATAAAAGAACTTGACTAGCTTTCTTTTGAGATTAAATGGAATGCCAACATTGATCCTTTACTTTTTGTCCGATATCTGTTCTCTGTCCTTGTAGTCATGTTCCAAAATCTACTCTAAAACCCCGTTAGAAGAGTGGAGGCTATTCCAAAGCCCTTCTTTGATGTTCACAGCTTTTAGCTGTGTAGTTTATTTGCTTCTGATCTGCTGCAGCACTCGTTCCAATTTTCTTTTTTGTCAGCCATGACACATGATCCTCTGAATAGCACTGCTAGAGAACTAGAGCAGCTAGCTGGGTTGCCCTACTTTAACTATGCTCTAGTTCTACTGCATTGAGTCGGCTAACTTGTTTTGAAATGACAACAGGCACTACGCAATATTCTACAGAAATGTACTGTCTATTTGTAGAACTTCATGCAGAAAATATCTATTTAGTTCATACGTTGTGATCATTTGCTGGAAACGGTGGATGAGGTGAAATTAGAAAGGTCCAAATTATAATGTAATTTTTTTAAATATTATCATTCCTTTTTGGATCATTCATGCTTTGTCACTAGACGGTTAGGTTTTGCTTTATCTAAGAAATTGATAGCTCAGGATTCCACAGTACCATTACTTCGAAACAGATTAAGATGTGACTCAGTTATGGATAAAATCCTAATATACTGTACAGGTACATCGCTGCATAATCTATTTATTTTTTATGAAATATCCAAAATGCTTGTTTAGTATTCATTTTTCCCATAATAAAACAGAGATATTTATCCTTGTTTTCACAGGAACAAGAAGAAAATAAAGGTGCTACTAGCTGGCCAGAGTACTACATTGACCAGCTCAATTCAATGGCAGCTGTAAGTACATCATTGCAACATTTACACATTGTCTCTATACGAAGGGAGCGGAGGAGACTGTCATTGCGGGGGCTTTATAGTGTATATTAAATACTACACCTACACCTAGTCTAAACTAAACCTGAATAAACAAAAGGAAATAAAGAACAACACCTGACTAGGATTAGATGGATAAGAAAGTGAATGAATGAGTGAACAATGGCACATGTTGTTAGAATGGTGGACTTCCAGATCCAAAGATACTTGGTACCTGGACTCCACCTGTGTGGAAACTGCATGTCCTGTGCAGTCTTGAGTTCTCTGGTATCCTCCCACATTTCAAAGACATGTGTTGGGACATGGATTAATTGGACAGTGTAAAGCACCCCAGTATGAATGTGTCTGACTAGTGTTGATATAACCTTGCTACTGTCATGAATATGAATTCATGCTGATGTGATGTTAAATGAACAAACAATTGCCCTTTTTATCATATTACTGTGTGTAGCAGGTATATTACAGACTGTTGCCCTACATTGCTGTGCACAGTGTGTCAGGCTCTGAGAATCAACACAGATGTTTTAAGAGATTTTACCAGGCCACTATCATGTCAGAGTTACTTCTATGATGGGGGTGGCTCGGTGGGTAGCACCGCTGCCTCACAATTAAGAAGGTCCTGGGTTCAATCCCAGGGTGGAGAGACCTGGGTCCTTTCTGTGTGGAGTCTGCATGTCCTCCCCGTG
>JAUZSU010127123.1:0-17284 GCA_034780255.1 Parotocinclus maculicauda | reverse complement strand
AGTGGAGACTTGACTTCTTGAGAATCTGCTTCTTTTGGGCTTGTTTCCATAGACCTGGTTGGGTTGTTGATTTCTTTTAAGAGATGTCTTCCAAACTCATTTGGGAGACACTAAATTTCAGTATATGCTTCTAGAATTGAACATTTTGATTGAAGTTTTAAGTTTACATCACACCCGGAAAATAATGGGTGGACGGATGGGTAAACCCAGAGGTTTCCCATTATCTGACTATACAAGTGCATGTAAATTTCGTGAATTGGTTTATTGACAAAATCTGATTTTTTTACAGTTATTTGATTATTAAGAGCATATAAGTGTACTAATTGTCTAATACCGTAAATAATACTGCAATCTAATCTGTCACAGAGACGACTTAATTATGCATGAATGGATTCTTAGTAATGAATAGGGAAAAGTTAAAAATAATTTGGTCTGTTCACTAAATTCTTTATCATATAAAATGGAGAAACAAACATCTAAGCCAAGTAAGAAGAAATAGGTGAGTGAGAAATGCAGTGATCTAATAAGCTAGCCACCACAGGGACCCAGTCCACTGGAAACATCTGACCAGGACAGGCATTGCATGCAGACACATTTGACTGTATCTGAGGGAGGAGAGGGTGGATGAGTGATTGCCCCATGGTGCAGTTACAATAACCTCTATTCAGTATGCCGTCATACTGTGGTTTCTATATTTGGTAGATGAAGTTCCCCCTGCCACACAGACAAGGAAATAGCAGAGCTAAAATAAAAAAAAATTAATAATGGTTTGGATATTGAATATTTTAATTGTGAGAACCCTATTTCCATTATTCTTTATGGGAAAAATCCTACTATGTACAGGTATGCTCCATTTAACAACCATCAAAAAACTATTTAATGACCATGGTCTAAATATTATAATTTCAAAGAAGATCTGTCTTTTAACTCTGGACGTTGCGGCTGTAAACAGCTGGTCACCTCAATAACCAATCATCCCAGCAGATCCATAGGCAGAGACAGAAGTTAAATGGTCCATTATTTAAGTGTGTTTGTAACTACCTTGTTGCTTGTGTTCTTGCTTGCTTGTTAGCTCTTATTTGAGCTAGAGACTGTTCCAAAATGGTTAATGTGTTTAGAAACTTTTCCGTGCAGGTGACGTTTTGTCACTTTTTTTTTACATTTTTAAATGTAGTTCTAAAGTGTATATGACTGTTCTATTGAAGTAGTACTGCTTTGTTTGCCCCCAAGTTACCTGTATATATGCTCTAAACTCTAAGTGTATAAACTGGTTCATATTTACTCAATGAGTCTGTTTCATCTTTCCAATCCTACATGCATGCAGTTTTCTTGTGAAATTTTCTTTATATTTCCAGTACATTAACAAAAATATGTGTGTCAAAATATGTGTTGAGTTCCATGGTGTTCAGTCAATTTCCATTTTGGTCGACATCTTGTTTCACAAAATACAATGTGGTCATTAAGCGGTCAGGGTAGCATTGTTTAGGTTTAGTAATCATTATGGCAGTGAGTGGTCCCCACAAAGATAGTGAGATATGGTGTTTGTTTCTTTGTGTGTGTGTGTGTGTGTGTGTGTGTGTGTGTGTGGGTGTATATATGTCAATGGAAGGTCCCCACAGAGAGAGAGAGACCAGCTTGTGTGCTCCTCTCTCTCTCTCTCTCTCTCTCTCTCTCTCTCTGTAATCAAACTATATTCACCTTACTCTCCTGTTGTCAAACATGTCACCCACTTTCGCTTTTCTTTAGTGTATTATCTTGTAATTAAGCAATGATAAAATGTAGTTTATATTGCTCACTTACAAGATAGAAAATGTAATAGGTAGTAGTAGAAGTAAAGTAAGTAGGTAGAAGCAAAATGTCCATTAAAACATCATAGACATCCATAACTCTATGCCAATAAACATCACAGAATTACATTTTTAAAATGTTTTTTGAGGAATTTGAGGTATGACAGTAGTACTACAGCAGTACATAAAAAGATTTGTTTTGTCGAGTCTACATAAAAACAGTTGCATGGACTGATTTGGCTCATTGGCTTGGCACCTTGCTATTTGTGCATGATTACCATTAGCATAAGGGCTTGTAGCAAGCTATTTAGTCTGTGAGAAGTGAGCAGTGCAGGTGTGCGGTTAGCTTTCAGCGAAGTGCTCACAGGAGGGGCTCCGACACTAATGAGTGATAATAAGCATGCAGGTGTTCTGCCTACTGAGTAAAAGGATGCAACCGTGCTTAAAGAGGTTATGGAGGGTTGAGGTAAAAACCAATCTTTCATTTTGATTAAGGCATCAGGCATATCCATTAATAATAGTAGAACATGTCCTTAATATCTTCTTTTACCACTGTTGTTTATGATTTAAAGTGACGGCATGCTACAGTATTCTGCGGTAGCAAGACCCTATACCCTCTCTCTAATTAAGACTGAGAGGATGAAGGTGAGGGCTGGACTCAGTTATCTTGAAAGGGCTGTCCCCTGGTCTTAACCCGCACAATTAAATGAAGAGCAAGGACTGATCTTCACTGGAAGGAAATGAAGCATTAACATTTTAAATCACCCACAAGGGGTGCAGAGGTCTTTGTAGTGATTGGTAAATGGGCAGGAGGCTGCATTTGCATGCAAAGCAAGCGCAGCACACATGACAATGTCAGACTTAGCATCGACACAGTGGAAATGACATGCCAAGAAAGAGATCTGCAGAACAGAGAAGCTTAGGGAAAGAAAATAATCCTTTTAGCAAACATTCGGCAGCAATATGGAGATAATTACGGTGGAAATGTCATGCTTTTTTTTAATCTCAGCCCAGCGCAGAAAAGCAATTTTATTCAGAATGAATATGTGGCTGTTTTTAAATGGGTTCACTTACACCCACGACACACTAAATGTATTTTATTTAAGCAGACATCTTCAGCGAGAGGCTTTCAAATTGACTCAAATAGGGTTGGAAAACCGTCACAGTCTTCTTCACCAATCAATCTTTCACTGACTTGTCGACTGCAGGGTGTAATATTCAGAAAAAGGTGGTCACTGCACGCAATATGAAGTGTCCTTTAGAACAAAGTGATTCATTTGAAGTTCATATAAATACCAACTGCCAATTTAACAAAAATGTCTAGACATTAAAAGCAGATGGAAAAGAAGTACTATATTAAAACATTGCCCATACGTGATTTGATACTAAAAGGATTTTATTTATGAGTTAGCTTGAGAACAAAATGCATTCTGAACACTGACCACACTGAACGCTGCATCTTACAGGTCACTGAGAGTGGGAGAAGCTGCGTTTAATAAAATCAAGTGCTTAATTAAAGCTGTACTGTACTGTGTAAGTGTCATTTCTGCTCCCACTCTGTGTCTGCTGTGACTGTAGGCATCTTTTCATTAATTACAAAAGTTCATCATGGCCAACGTTTTGTTAAATTGTGAGTTTTAAGACTTTTGCTTACTTTGTGAGCGTATTCAGATCTGCATGTTACAGGAGCATAAAACTAAGCTACTAAACTAAACCGAGTAACTTAGTATGACTGAAGTACTTGTCACACTGTTGCTGTAGTTTTTGATGTTTGTATTATTTCATGTGAAATTTCATTTACAACCCTCAATCAGCAAAAGTTGGGAGAGAATGGAAAATACATAAAAACAAAACCCAAATTGTTTCTTACATTCACTTTGCATTTAATTTCATTGCAGACAGTATAACCCTGCATATTGCCTTCATATTCATATAACCTTTATATTGCGTGCAGTGACCACCTTTTTCTGAATATTGCACCCTGCAGTCGACAAGTCAGTGACAGATTTCATGTTTTGTCTGGTCAACTTAATTTAGTTTGTTAATAAACATCCATTCCTGCATTATAAACCTGCATGTTTTATTATTTTTAAGCTACTTTTGTGTTCAAAATTCATAAAAATTCATAAAAATGACACCTTTTTAACATCTTTGTCATAAATTAAGTATCAATACAAATGTAATTAAGTAACCTTTAAATTACGCTTGCTTTAAAACAGCAATGTGTACTACGTGTACTACATGTGATATAAACTATCATTTTCCAAATAAAAGCTAAAACCTAAAAACGAATTTATTTTATTTGAGTTAGCTTTGAAGACAATGTGTAGCTTTTAATTAATTTGGGTTACATTGTGTAAGACCGGTTTTTATAAGCCTAGGATTGTTTCCTATATTTACCCTAACTTGTAAAAGTACCTCTTTGTTACTTGAATAAAAAGATTTGTTTTAATTCTGCCATGTTTTTTATGACACAAAGTACATTTCCCTTTGTTTCAATTCAGTTCAATGGGTCTTTCATTGCACATCACACTTTTCACATCTTCATGAGGTTAGAGTGAGGTCACTCCCTACATGACTCAATTGTTTCACAAATGAAGATAGACAGTTGCTCAGATGGATGAATTTATGGAGGAAATCAGTGAGGAAATGAAGAGAATGCATCTCTGGTCACCTCACTCTATTTGACTCTGGCCAACTCCAACTGTTGAATATAGCTACTAGCTGCTTTATTGAAAGCCTATGGCAGCAGCATTTAATGTCACCTTCACTATGGCTTATAAAAAAATATTTCATGTTTTGTCTGGTAAACATTTGATCAATTCATAATGATCCATTTCTGCATTTCAAGACTGAAACACTGTCCAAAAAAAGTTGCAAATAGGCAAGGGCAATTTAGGTCTAGTAATGAGGTGAAAAATGATGTGACTTCAAACAGGTGATGTAAACAAGTTGAACCTGCCTTGTGCCCTGTGCCACCAGCTAGGCACCAGCTGTACTGCAACCCTATACAGAATCAAGCATATAGATAAGGAAATGGACTAACAAGTAATAATTTTTTTTCAGTTGGGAAGCATATCTTCAGTTTATGTAAAACCGGTTGATACATGACTTTCAACATTTAACATTTGATTTAAATATTTTTGGTTCCATTTGTTTATAATTGGGTTTGATCTGATTACCATTAGCACTGCCTGGCCTGGCATGTTCCTGTGTAATGAGTAACAGATATTTGAGTAAACCTTTTACTTAAACTCCTGCTCAAGTGTTTATTTGGAGGGCTGCTGTTTGACTTTTGCCTCAGAATTGTTTATAATTTATTTGAGAAATATTTTTAGCTACCGTACTCTACCCACCTTGAGTCATGAGTAAACTTTTTAGAGGAAAATGTGCTCAATATACATTTCTCGGTGATCACATTTAAGAATGCTAACCCATAAAGGGACTTCAGAGCTCCATATAGTGGTTCATATCATGCCTTATATTGTAGCCTTGTTTGAAATTATAAATTTTGTGTAAACCATTGCACTCGAAAGTAGCAATTTTTGCATTAGCTTATCAAGTTTAGCATTAACATGAGGTGAACCTGTCCTCAGACGTTAATTTAAAAATAGAGATATGAATGTGATCTAGATAAGGACCATGCTGAGTCTCATTTGACTCATTTTTATCAAGCAATTGCATGAAATCTGGAAAAAGTGCTGAATTAAATTTTCATGTTAAATGCTCACATGCTGTTCTAGCCTCACACAGCAGACATTAACTACAGAATAAAATAATTAGTCTAATGTGTTGAAAAAAAAACCCAGAAACTAGATGAGATTATGTTAATGTTATTTGCTAATGATACTATTTGTCTGCCTCAGCATTACAATGAGTGTTCATTTCATCTTTTGAAGGTTAAAACTTAAATTAAATATTTTACTAAATAAAATGGATTTACAATAAATGTTCATATAAATGTATAAATTAACGTATACATTTTAAAAAACAAAGTTCTTAAAAAGGCCAGGATATAGTCTGTTGTGTTTTTGATGCTGGTATGCTGGTCAACCTGGGTTACTAGCATGACCATGCAAGTACACCAAGTGCAAGTACAAACCTTACCAGACTAGCACAAATCGGTATAAATCTGTTTAGAACAATGAGGAACTTGGAACTCAGCTGGTTTTGCCGATTGACCTGCATCCAAAATACCAAATGTTTTTAGCAATACAGTTTCAGATAAATCAGATAACCACTCATTACAACCAAGGTATGCAGATGAATTACAGCAGTAGAAGACCATACCAGGTGACACTCCTGTCTGCTACGAACAGGCAATGGAGACTGTAATTCTCTGTGGCTCACCAAAGCTGGACATTAGAAGATTACAAAAATGTTACCTGTTTTGATGAGTCTTGGATTCTACTGCAACATTTGGACAGTATGTCCAGAATTTCAGGCTGCTGCTGGTGGTGCTGTAATGGTTTGGGGGATATTTTCTTGGGACACTCTATGCCTCTTAATACCAAATGAGCATTGTTAAAATGGCACAGTCTACCCTAGCATTGTTGCTGACCATGTCCATCTCTTTATGACCACAGTGGGCACACTGTAGGGCACACACACACACACACACACACACACACACACACAGTCACAGCTGTGAGGAATCGGTGCTACTCACTGAGCTGCAACTCCCCCCCTCTTTTGTATTTTTGAAAATTCCAGTAGCAGGATGCTGGTCCATAGCAGGGTCATCCTGGGCCATGCTGCTTTTCCATTGCTGTGGGTAATCCCCCAACCAACTTTTTCTGTCTCAGTATATAGACATGTTTGCATCTATATATAGTATGATGTAGTGTTCTAAAACAATGTCGCCTCAGTGACCCAGATTAAAGCCTCCTTCTGGCCAGGTCAGGCATTACATGCAAAAATGTCCACTGAAATAGCTACTTCTGAGGCAACTAATGACATTCAGTTTCACATAAGGCCTATCACCCCCCTGTACCACAATCTTCCATAGTTTGGGACCTTGGAAATCAGTAAAATGGTGTTAGATTAACTGAATTACAAGCTGTAGAATGATCTGTGATGGGTGTGATGCTATAAAAAATAGTAATGAGTGTGATGATTCAGTGTTGTACAGTCAATCTGCATGTATAGTAAAGTTCAGTGTATCTACATTCCCATATTGTGGCACTAAGCCAGATAAAACTACTGCTGACGCACACACTTAGGCAGTGGAGCTTGAGTCAGAAATATCGCTCTCTCCTTGGCTCTGTCTCACATACATATACACGTGTCTGTTGCAATCATGCTCTGAGGTGATGAAACTCTTAGTACACAGTAATGTCAGTTGCCTGCTCTCTCTTTTTTGTCTAATCAATCTCTTTTATAACAGCCTCCTCATACACAGACACTGTATCATTAAATATGTTAGATTTTTTAATTACCTAAGTAATGTACATTTGATAACAATACGATAGAATACAAGGTTTATGGCACTGACACCTAATAAGAGATGTCAAATTAACTGGATACTTTCTGTAATCTAATACATACATCATACTGCTTCCTATGGCAAATTGCCACACAACTCAGACATGGCCAAAAATATGTTCTAAAGTCAAACCATGCACATAAATATAGAACCTGGCTGTTTTACTAACATAACAACAATTCCATCTGGGAAGACTTAGATTTTGGGTTGTGACTTCAGGGATTCAGTACCACTCAGCCACAAGAGCTTAAATAAGGTAGGGCTGTGCCTTGGAAGGATTAGACCTAGTTTATAGTTGGCATTGCAGCTTATGCTAAATGTATTGGATGGGACAGGGGTCAGAGCTTCTCCATCATTTCACTCTAAACTCTAAAACCCTCTCTTTATGTTCCTGGAATTACAAAGTCATCTAGAATGACACTGTATGCTACCATAGACCATTAAGTTGCCAGTATAACTCTGAAGTGATAAGTAATGTAATGTTTCTATATATGTCTTAATATAACCTTAAATGACAAAAATAATCCATGATTGTATAGTAAAGATCTGTCACTTTTAGTATGGAAGTAGTATGGAAGAACCAGAATAACAAAAAACAGAAAGGAGTTGCAAGTCAAACATGATCCTAGGGGTGATTAAGATGATTTGGGGGGTCATATTTACTGCACATAAGGAAAATCTCAAATAGAGAAATCATAAACTGCACAGATATCCAACAAATATGTTAATATGGGGGCTCTTCAAGTATAGAAAGCCCCAATTTCAAGCCATGGTGGAACTTTAGGGGAAACTCTGAAATGACACCAACAAATCTGAGAAAACTACATTTAATGCTGAGCCTGTGAGCCACAAAGCCATCACTTGGTTTCATACCATCTGTGAGCAAAGGGAGACTGCAGTAATTATGTTAAAATATACTCATTGGCCAAAACCTAATGCACCCACATATAAATGTCTGATTGTTGCAAAACTGTGCATGCAAATATGTCTCAGGCAGAGCTCTGATTAGACACTTGCCACTAGAGGGTTTAAAATTCTTCCCACTCTGCTAAATAAAAAGGTTCTTAGAAGCTACTTTTGTATAGTGTACCCTTTGGTGAGAGATCATTGACTGTTAGAAATTCCTCTACGATGCACTTGAAGACATTTTGCCTAATTGACAGACTTTGAGAAAAGGTGCATTATTGGAATGAGAAATGCAAGATGGCCATTTTGACAAAAGTCCATTTGGATTTAGCTGTTTGGGAGGGTACGCACACATGGCAAACGGACAGTCTACACAGACCTCCAGTAGATTTGATCCACAGACAACCATGAGTATCTCCCACAGTTTTGTTGTGTATCATCCAGAAATAAGTGGCACCTTCACTACACACCCCTGTCTCTGCGAGAACCATTTCCAGGCATTTAGCTCAAGGAAATTTGTTGTCACGGTGCCCATTACATGTCCTGCGTTTACAGCCACACACCGTTACCTTCATTTGTAGTGTTGTCATGAATGAGAAACCAACCTGAACTGCTATGAACTGGAAAAATATCGTCATATTAATTTTTTTTTATGCTTAATATTGTAATCACATATAAAATCATTTACATTCCCACATATAAAGTCACACTGAATTCCAACAACTCCTTCTTGGGGAGTTATTTTTTGTCAACGAGTGATGCATGTTTAAACCATAGGTTCTATGGTTTAGTAGTATAGCTTATCAGAAATACTTTTTACTAGATTTTTACCCTGTTACAGAGCATGTTCGTCCTGGGTCATGTGTTTTCTCTCATGTCTAGGTAACAATTCAATGGGTTATTTAATTGTACTTTAACTTAACAATAGTTAATACTGGCAGATGTTGTGCCAGTTCGTACAAGTGATGTAAGTGCTTGCTCTAGTTATTTTCCTCCCTATGAGAGGTTATGGAGTACGCTTATCTGTTGTGCCGTCATTGTGGCTCCTCCACACCCCTTATCCTGACTGTGGAAAACAAGAACACTGTAATCAGCTGTGTCAGTTTTCATTTACGGATGTAAGGTGGCAATTGGAGAGATTTCTCCCACAAGACATGAAATCCCAGATTGCATTTGGATTGACAAAGTAATAAAAACGATACTGCATGGAAAGTAATAAGGAGTCAGGAGATTGGGTTGAACAGATTTGTATGCCACACACACTCTCACATAAAGATTAAATACAAGAATATGAATATGCTAAGATATTAATACATTAACATGTATGTGATGGCTGCAGTGCAGATACTGATGAACCCCAGTGTGAACCTTTATACACTATAAATGTTGCATGGCTTAGAAAGTATAATATATTCTGTCCAGCGAGTTTCAGACCTGCATGAACCCTGTTTCTATGTCAAGGTTCAATTTCATGTTCAGTACTGATTAAACCGTAATTGGAAATTAAACATCTTGATGACTGTGTGCATATCATACAAGATGATCAAAAGAAACATGTTGAGTCCATGGCACACGGACGGGCTATACAGATCTAAATAAAAGAGAACAGGCTGTTCTGATGCAGCACATGGTTTTGGGTCAGGAAAGAAACCTGAAGTAAGTGATGCTAATGATGATAATCACGGTGATCTCGCAGTTAAGACACAGCTGAACAAACAAATCCAAACACAAGAAATATGTTTTCTGGAACAGCAACAGGATATCTTCTTCACGGTCCTGGTTTGTGTTGTGCTAACATTGATACAAGACACATGGAGCAAATCGTAATAATCTGCTCACTTTTTCACAATGATTCAACAATGTTCTTAGATACATTATGCAAAGATTACTTGACTATCCCAGCCATAGCAGTATACTCTGCTTCTTTCCAGTGTTTGAAAGGATGCTAAATCTTTAAGTCTAGTAGTGGTCTTATTATAATTATTATAATATTGGCAAAACAGCACAGAATAAACTCCAAAATACTTACATACTAATGTAGCATATATATGTTGGAAGTCATAAAAGACTTCAGGTTCGTAATTGAATAAAGAGTAGTGGTTAAGATGTGGGTAGTGGACATAGTTCAGTCACTGTTAATACCCATGACAATAAGCATTACAACAGCCAGTAATGATGTGGACATAAAAGTCTCTAGACAGGGAATGTGGTGGTTCAGCAGTATTGTACTATTACCCAGAAGGTTGAGGGTTTAAGTCAGAGATCTGCTAAAGCTGCAACTGTCTTACAATAGTAAATCACTCTGGATAAACAAATCTGCTGCATGCTGTAAATGTTTAAATTAGATAATGTCAAGACACTGAGCATTCAACCAATGCAGCAGTCTTGTAGGTACAGGACTATTGACCAGAAGATATTTTCAAATTTCTAAAGACAGTTCAGATTCCTATTTGCCAAGGTTGAGCTCAATTCCAGCTTTATGAGCCCTTGAGCAAGGCCTTTAACTCTCATTTCCTTAGCATGTATATTGTGTGTATCAATTGTAAGTGGCAACTGCAAAGAAGGATTGACAGAAGAGGTACTTACTATAAATTGTTATTTCTGCATTTTTCCCAAGTGGATTATAAGTTAATGAAATTTATACAAACAGAATTGAATTTCAGTTTACCTGCTCTCAAAAATTAGAGGAATTCTCAAATTTAAATCTCCCATAATTAATTTTGTGAGCAGTATAGTTTAATACAGAAGGCTCTTCAACATGAGTTGGATATTCAATGTTAGCTTTTAAGCTCTAGAACACGAGTCAGCTCCAACATCCAACTTAAATTGTCAGGTCAATGAACATTTGCTTTCTGAATTTCAGGTCTTTGACACACTCCAAAAAG
The DNA here is from genome assembly GCA_034780255.1 of Parotocinclus maculicauda. NCBI lineage: Eukaryota > Metazoa > Chordata > Actinopteri > Siluriformes > Loricariidae > Parotocinclus > Parotocinclus maculicauda. Next base: position 6,221 of record JAUZSU010127123.1, on the reverse strand, counting down.
CTGAGGCATTTTGAAACCACTTGGTAATGTTGCCATTCCTTCTCACAACACTTAATATACTTTCTCCAAACCCATCTTAAGGTGTGCAACAGTATGAGGTTGCATTTTTGTTTTAAAATTATCCACACAATATCTATTGGGGACAGGTCAGGACTGCAGGCAGGCCAGTCCAATGGACTTTGTCTAAAAGGCAACTTCGGTTACTCTACAATCTCAGTGCACTTTTTTACATTAATGCTGGAATTACAGGAGTTTAAATTATATTTCCAAATATAAAAGCCCTAGCTTTTGGTCTGTTGCTGATAACAGTATGAATGGTCCTTTTTGTATTTGATCCAGCACACACGGTTAAAAAAAGTAACTCAAAGCAAAGTTTTAAGTGACTTTTGTGAACATATTTCTGTATTTTAATGCTTAACAAAAGTTGGCCAAAGTAAGCCCTTTCCCATGTTTTTATATCAGCTATTGATGAATAACGGTTCTTGATGTAGTGCCATCTGAGGAATCAGAGATTCTCTTCAGTTTAGGTCAGTGCTCTTGGCCATGATTTTATGCACTTGAGGATGAAAAATGGAAATTCCCTCAAACACATCTTTCTTTGAGATATTGGTTTTAAACATTACAATAATGTTTACATTTGTTGACAAACTGGATATCCTCTGGCCATATTGGCTCACACAACTTTTCAACACAAAATTGTTTTGCTTTTTAACCCCATTATTATCCCCAAATTGTCCCCATCTAAACTTTTTTTTTAAATATGTTGCAGGCCTCATAATCATGAATGAATGTATATTAACAAATTAATTAAAGTTGACCAGACAAAACACTAAATATCTTGGTTTCATTCAGTCAGCAGTTAGACCCTCCCACATGCCTCAATTTCAATACATATTTAATGAGCTGAATGTTAAACATTTGGGAGTCATCCAGTTGTGACCTTGCTCCACTTCGACCACTGACGTCTGGAGCATAATTATGGGTGCTGACCTTTGCCCTAACAAACAGACAGAAAGAAGGGGACGGGGATAAGATGACTGTCTAATTGCACACAGGACACCTGACTCATCAGCCAACTGGACGTCAGGCCAAATGAAATTAGATATATTCCTTACACTGGCACATGTGCCCTAAATTTTGAAACTCATTTGTATCCCAAACTTATTTTGGGTGTCTATTTCAACAAAACTAGAACAGTTTTTTATACCATTGCCAGAGAAATACTTTTTTTCATAACACTTAATACATAGCATTTTTGATTGGTTATATAGTAATTTATCTGGTTATGGTGACATTATGGTTACTCACTGTTTTAAATTAATGCTCCTTTTGGAATATGAACAAGGCAACATGTATAAATAATGGCTTAGGCTGGAATTTACAGTACACAATGGCGTTTTTTTTTACTGGGGAATAAAATGTAGACAGAGCATCTTTAAGTATGATGACTGCCATTGACTGTAAACTTTTTAAAATAAACAGATTGGTATTTTAAAATAATTCTGTTATTTTGTGAATTAATTTATTGTTTTACATTTTTTTCCTCTCAGGATCACAGGGTATCCTGCACCCATACCTCTGTTGCAATGTTTGGGGGCTGATTGCTCTTCCAACCTCCCCTCCCTCAGCATGAGACTGCTCTGCCTTCATTCTATGTAAATAAAATGCTGTCCAAACAATCCTGAAACTCCACCTTGCACAGCGATATTCTCCACCTTAACTAATATTTCGTAATAAGGGGCACCTTTTGCACATTATTATGTACTTATTAAATACTGTTAAAACAGGGATTTGGGTGTGTTTCGATTTTACCCTGTAATCTTCTACCACTTTCACAGCTCAGCAAGGAACTTTGACTGATATGCCAAATTCCTCCTGAGTATGTCATCTTGTTGAAAGACAAATCTTGGATCTCAGAGTCCCGCAACAGATTTTCAGGAATTAATTTAGAGCCGAGAGCTGCAGTGGCTCAGACAGCGGTATAGTCTTAGTGCATGATCCCCTCTCAGCAGCAACTGCTTTCATGAGTTATGGTGTGACCTCGGGAGAGTTCGATTAATCAATGCCAAGCTCATTCAAACAAAGCCATGTCTTGGTGAAAATTTATGGGCCTATGCTGAATTTCTGAGGCCTCGGATTCTCTCCATTTTTCCTCCCACTGGAAGGAGAACAGCCTTGTTTGAAAATGGCCCATCCTTTACAGTGAGGCAGACAAGTCAAACACAAGTGGAGTCTCAGCAGCTGACAGCCCTGTAGAGCAAATAAATTACAACTGCCAAACTGATTCATAAGGTCAACAAATTTTAATAGCTGTCAGAAGGTTATTGACAAGATGGCACCTGAAAGTAGGGCTTGTTTGGAGAAAAATGACACTCAATTTGCAAGATTTCACTTCTTGTCCTGCATTCGTTAATGGCACCAGTGATCCTAATGTATCTTATGAAGCCACTTGCAGTGGCAGCCGAATGTAAAGCTTATGTTCCATATTTTAGTCAAACACTCTGCTATAACCCAATGACCACTGTCTGAACCAATGAAAAAATGGACATAAAACACAAAAATACTATTCTTTTGGCATATGTACTAAGTGCAAGAAAATAATAAGATAACTTGGCTTTGCTACTGCATTCTTCAAAGGCACAAAGCATTAGGCATTAGCCTGGTGGGGCAGGAAGGCTAGCAGCAACCTTAAGGTTTGCAGACATATCTCATGAATGCATTTATTCACCATCGCCTTGTGTATTTAAGACCTGTGGTAGGCAGTTCAGGGTCAGTCTTCAACTGGGATCTGGAGAATCGTGCAGGTTGAGCAGGGTCTCCTCTGTATCCAGGGCCAGGGAAAAGGTGCACAAAGCTGCAGAAGGTTTTGAATAGCCTCCACTTTAAGCTGGCACATTCATCTCCACTCTAACCTCTCACACCATGCATCTCATGCATCTTCTCTGCATAATCTCACTATGTAAGCACCTCAGAAGGCTTAAGGGCTATGGGTGATGTCAGTGCTTCCAGTGTGACTGTGGTATGGAAATCAGATTCACTTTGTGTTCGCTCATTCAGTTAGTAATTGGCCTGTGTGTGCAACACAGATTGATGTTGTTTTCTATGAGGGGTTACTGAAACATGCTGCTTGCATACAGCAAGGAGTCGCTAAGTCAACAGCTTGCTTATTGAGATGTGCTTAGATGTTCTAATCAATAAAATTGCTCCTTTTGAGCAAGGTAATGGCTTATGCTTTGTGTTTGGTGGAGTTCAATAATTATTATCTACAAGGGCGTGAAAATGCAATAATTTTGAACAGAGGAACAAAACACACGTGTGGCGAACACATGCAAAACAAAATGTTGTAAAAGCTATTTTATTGGAAGCAATAACCTCTTTCAAATTGAGCCATAAACTGAACATGTGTGAGATGTGGCTACATTTGTTGAACCAATAAGCTTGTTAGCTTAAGTATCCCTTCACAAATTTTTAGAAAGAACATATTTCCACCTTCGGTTTATGCCTTTTAAACTCCCAAAATCATTCAGTGAGACCAGACTCATTTCACAATCCCATAATATTATGCCTATCCTATTTTTAACTGTTGTAATGGAATAATTGTAAGTACTGAGTAACATTCTTCAATATTTAATTCTGAATAACAGTTTTAATAGCTTAACCACTATGAAATATAGCCCCTTAAATATACATAAATAGTAGAATGTTGAGATTTTTACACCAATTTAGGATTTTTAGGGGTAAAACCACTGATTATTTTACTTAGAACAATCAAATGCAACTACACAACAAGCTTTTCAACTACACAACAAGCACTTCAAACTTCACATTTTGAACTGATAAAACAAATAAAATCCCTGTAATTGCCAATTTTCCTTCCTTTAACATATGCACTGTAGGACTGTCACAGTTCCTTTAGCTTTAACAACACAATAAGCTCCAGTAGCTCAGTCTCACAACCCCGAGGCTAAGGCACAAGCCGTGAAGTAGCCTTTCTTTTCCCAACATGGCCCCTGTTGCTCCAGAGAACTCAATATCACACTCATCTCCTGTGTGAGGTTCCCTCTGCTTAAAGCCTTAACCTTTACACTTCTAAGTAGCACCTGCCCTGCAGGGCCTCTGGCACTGGGGTCATTCCCAACCCTCCTCCCCTCATCCTTTCTGCCTCCATATCCCCCAAAGCTTGTGTCACTGAGACCCAGCATGGCTACTGCTGCTCCAGCCTTCCATCTGCTGCACCAGGGCTGGGCCTCAGAGTCAGACAGCCTCCTGCCCTCATTAGCAAGTCAATGTGCTTTAACCACTTGGCCCAGGGTGACCTACACATGGGCCTAAAACTCTGCATACACCACCATATAAGAGTCAAAAGTACAACATAAAATCACCCTGACAAAAAGGCAGGACTGCAGAGTAATGGGCTAGAGGACATAAAACACGGGTCAAAGATAAAATGTCATAGTTGTATCTGAAGACTGATAATTTTACAGAATATTATTAATATACACAATGCTTCTCTGTGGCTGTAAACTTGATTTCAAATACCATAGTTACTAAACCACCTCTTTGTAACAACGCAAAATATAAGCTTATTAAACACTATTAAAACAAATATTTGGCACAGTTCACACAAAAAATCTCAGCTAACATTAACTGATAGAATTTCATGTTAGAATTAAGCTGACGGTTTCATCTCATTGTCTGTACCTTAACTCCTTTTTTTAAAAATAACTATATTGCATTATCAAAAAGTACACTCCTGAACAACAAACAAGTGTCAAATCCAAATTTCACTTGCTGTGTGGTTGAAAAATATTTCTCAGTTTGATAGCAAACTTTTAAGGAAAACAACAAGACAAAATGTAGTTAAAATAGATTTTTCATCATAAAGCCATTTGCTAGTTTGACATGAAAGGCATTTTTATGATTTTATCTTTGTGTACACAAAGACTATGTAGATGAATTACCTTGCTTCCAACTTTCCCCCACAACAATTCACTACAGCAATAAGCAGTCACAAGCAAACGGTGATGCAGGTCTCAAAAGAGCATTTTCTAAGTTCTTGACAGTTTTTTGTTGATTTGTTGTTAAAATCCAGGCATATTACTAACATGCTTATTCCCTCACATCAGTTTGCTTGAGCGGAGGCCTGCTGTGTGAAAAGCGACAGGGTCACTGTCACTGGTTTACGAAAAATTATTTAAGAAAAAAACAAAACAAAGTAAAAAAAGTCTAAAATACCAAACTATGTTAATCTCCTGATCCAACTGCCTGAGATAAGACAGGTTTTGGCACCAGTAGATGGAAAATAATATAGTGCATTTTCTCACATAATAGACATTTAAAAAGAGTGAGAAATATAAAACAACGGTACAGGGCAATCATATTTTATCATAAAAATATCTCTCATGATATTCATCCCAACATCAAACCTCATCTTTGGAATATTGATTAGAGCTGTGATAGAATCCTGAGATGAATACTGGCTCTGATGTGGCCCTTAAAAACCCTTATGAATATTTCCATTCATGAGCGCTGCACTAAACCATGAATAAAAAAGTGCAGGATGGGGAGCGAGGATGTTTTACTTAAAAATTTAATTTGCTGAGGGATCAGCTTGCAACCTTCACTTGTGATTTGAATGTCTTAAGGCCGTAAGGCAGATTTGGCATGACTACTGTAGGCTCAATGCCAACTAACACTGAACTGTCTGCTTTAGGGGGCAGTTTGGCCTTGTTCAATAGCAATACCCATGCGTATTATGTATGGATCTAGCAGGTCTGAAAGCACATGTAATTAAGTGTGTACATGGTAGTGGACAAACTTGATACATTTGCTTCATTTATGACCACAGTGTACCCATCTTCCAGCAGTACATTGTACCATGTCACAAAGCTCAGATCATTCAAATCAGTTCAATTCAATTTTATTTGTATAGCGCTTTTTACAATAGACAATGTCACAAAGCAGCTTTACATTGGTACATGGGCGGCTCGGTGGGTAACACCGCTGCCTCACAGCAAGAAGGTCCTGGGTTCAATCCAAGGGTGGAGCGGCCTGGGTCCTTTCTGCGTGGAGCTTGCATGTCCTCCCCATGTCTACCCTGTTTACTCCAGGTACTCTGGTTTAAACGTGTGTTAGTTGAATTGGTGTATCTAAAAATTGTCATTAAATTGTGTTTGTGTTTGTATGATCAGTCTTAAAATGAACTTGTGTATGAATGTAAC
>JAUZSU010127112.1:0-17284 GCA_034780255.1 Parotocinclus maculicauda | reverse complement strand
ACATTCTCTCAGTTTAAACTTTTGATCTGTGATTTGTGTTCTATTCTGAATAAAATATTAGATGTTGGCACCTCCACGTCATTGCATTCAGTTTTTATTCACAATTTGTTTAGTGTCCCAACTTTTTTGGAATCCGGTTTGTATTTATATGAGGGGGATTAATTGAAATATGCTAAGATCATGCACGATCAAACTAAACAAATGAATTATTTTGATTTTATCATCCCACTTACAAGATAAGGCTGTTGCTCTTGCTTTCCATAAGTTAATATCAATTAATGCAGTACACAAACCAGCATTGGTGGCTTATTTTTATTTTATTTTATTATCACACAGTTAATGTGAGTACATTTCTCTCTATTAATAAACATTAATATAAACAGTCAATTGGTCTTATATAGAAGGAAAGGTGTCATGCAAAGTGTTAAATGATCACCAATCTAATAAACAGACAGTGTAAGCAGAATAGCTGCAGCTTCTCTATTTGGCTCATTAAACCTTTTTATCCTAGAGAGGAAAAACTTATAATTATTATTTAAAGCTAAATAATTAAGCAGGGATAGTATCTGACAGTTCTGATGCAGCTGAAGCAACGTTTTTGCTTAACCTAGGCATTACATGCAATGTCATTTTTAATTCTTAACGTTTGCCATGTTATTAACGCATGCACCTATAGCCCCCCTTATTTAATTTTTATACTGTATTTGCTTGATGTTTACATATTTGTTTTTGCTGCTGCATTCGAGCGCGTGTAGAATCAGAGCTGGCTGCTGTTAAAGAAGCGGCCGTGTGTTACAGGAAATAAGGAGGATCATTAGTCTTCTCTCTGCCACGCTTCATTTCTTGTCTTTTCCGAAGCTAATAAAGGGTGCACCAATATTTTAGTGATAATGTACTAGCTTAGTACCAGCAATGCGGAGCGGAGCGTCAGAAAATAACACTTGAACTTATGATGGAACCTGTATGGAGTGCGTTTATTTATATATTATTTATTATGTTTATTTATTTATTATAATTAAAGCAGACCCTATGTAAACCTGTATAGATCTGTATTGTAATATGGGTAACTTACAGTGATAGTTTATCTGTGGAAATATAATACGCACCGTTATCTGCAGCGTTATCAGGTGTCGATGGAAATTAATTAGATTTTTTTTATAATACTTTTTATAATAATATATAAGCCCTGTATTGCAGACTTTTAATCTAAATTTTCGGATCAATACTTTAGATAAACCGAGAGGTAGAATTGGCGAACGAAAAGAAACTCGTCGTGTCGCTGTTCTTTAACTCTCAATATCACTTCATTAAATAAACTGTAAGATTATTTTTATCTTTATATGTTTTTGTTTGCATATTAATATAATGTAAGTGCCTTCGAATATATGTTATAATTTAATAATAATTAACTGTAGTTAATTCAGTCAGTAATTATATAACTTAAATAATGAATCATTAAAAACAAATATAAAACAATGTTATAACTTGTGTTATTATCTACTTGTGTTATTATCTACTTGTGTTCTTCTTCTTCTTCTGCTTCTTCCTCTTTATTATTATTATTATTATTATTATTATTATTATTATTATTATTATTATTATTATTATTATTATCATTAATTGGAGCGCTCCTTTGCTGTGATTGGAAGGTGAATAATCTGATGTGGCACGTCCGCTGTCTCGAGTGCTCAGTCTGCAGGACTTCACTGCGCCAGCACAGCAGCTGCTACATTAAAAACAAGGAGATCTTCTGTAAAATGGATTATTTCAGGTAGGGTAAGTTTTTTTCCACTTTATCCTAAATTGTGCTTACACACGTGCTTGTTCTGTATAAAAAAGACTGCATAGCGCAAAGCTATGTTGCTCAAATTATTTTATTTCTATTGCACATTTTAGTTTTTACGTTTTAATGATGGAGATGTGAACTATAGAAGGTAACTACTAGTGAAGATTTAAGATTGTTTTTTATATTATAGTTTATAAACCTGCATCTTGGTGGATATAGGCATACGTTAAATAAATGCACTATTATTGTACCATATGATGATTCTTGATATACTATAATATAATGACAGTTTAGAAATGCCTCCATCAGCTGTTCCACACCTGCAGAAATGAGACTATTGCCAGGCAGTTGCCAAGTTGTGTTGCCATATTTAGCCATATTTAAACCAATTGGCCCCAAATGTTTTATTATGCTTTTCATTTCAGTCATCAAATGAGTTTCTGTGTATTAAGATGAATCCAGCATGCACCCAGAGCTAAAAATAATTTCAGTCACAATAAAGCAGTCTATAAGTTTCTCACATCAAGGGTTCAATGGCCTTTTAGAAGAGCGTGAGCCATGTCTCAGTTGCAGTATTATCGTAACCTAATGGCAATAGAGTATTCTGAGCTTATCTTGCAAACCTGGAGTGCAGAGTGAAAAGATACGAGAGGGTAAAGCTGTAACATCGTCTCGTCTTCAGGATGTGAGGGGCTGTGATATGCCGTGATTGCAGAGCATGCAGGATGTTGGCCTGCCTTCCCCGTTCATTCGCAGGCAGTGTGAAGTGAATGGCCCCTTTAAAGCTGATACAGTGTTTTAGGAGAACATTTGTTTTCTGTGTTAGGGCCAATAATGTGAAGTGATGCTTCACATGATAGGCTCTGAATGCCCCTGGCTCTTCACCCAGCCACACGGGCAATGTTGGGGCTGGGCATTGGCTCATACACACACATCTGTGCAGAAGTTCTGTCATTTAGATAAAGACAGACGTGTTGGGGGTACAACAGGGTACGTTTCTGCCAGATACATTACTGATGGGTCTTGTTGCAGCAAAATGTATACACACACACACACATACACACACACATGGAGGGCTATCTTAGAAATGAGGTTCAAATAATACACAACGTAGTGCAGAAAGGTCCTGAGAACAATGACAGATCCAAATAATCCTAAAGAATCAGGTGAAACAATAAAAAGTACCTTAAATAGAGTTAACAAATGATGTACTTTAAATGTGGCTCATAAACATGCAGGTTCAAGCTGTGTATTACAGTGTAGTACATTTTTTCCTGTGTAAAACATAACCAACAAAAGATATAAAGCAATTGCAATATTATTGGTAAAACATGTTTCCAGTGTTTCCTCTCAGTATTCACTATGATGTCGTTTAATAAATATGTCCACTTTCTTCTATTATTCACGTGATGATTACAGTCATTTATTTTTGCATCGTGAATTTACACAAGAATGGTTTTTGCATGTATTAGAATATGAATATTTATCTTCAGTCCTTTTGTCTCTTTACACAGAGAAATTTGCCCCTTGAGGCATTTTGCTTTATAATCAAAAAAACCTGAAAATTAAAAATAAACCAACCACAGAGGCATGCCAATTTTGTCATTACCAAACTCAACTTATAAAAATTGCTGGCTCCCACAAATGTCAGCAAGGCTGGTGAGCGATTCTCTTTTTTAGCTGTATGTATGCATTTAGTGCATTTTCTATTTGTATGGCGGCCCTATATCTCAGGATATCATGGGAACATTACCGGAGGCCCAGCAGTGATTGACTCTCTAAGATATTCATGCCGACAAGGCAAAAGGGGGCTATAATAGTTTCAAGTTGTCATGCAGTCAGGCGCTTAGTCGGCTTCTAAGGCTCAACATAAGGATGGAGCATCAGCTTTTTGTGTGGTTTGTAGGCTTGTAGGCTAGAACAAAACTCTCCTTACTCAAGAATTCTTTCTTTAAAAGATAATGATCTTGTGATTAGAACAGAAAGTAGCATGTATTCAATAAGGCACTGCCAAAACTACAACCCAAAAAGCATTCATTGTATGGCTTGCCTTTATTGTATAACATGCAAAGATATTTAGCATTTAAAGCAACGTCTTGTGATTTCTCAAACCAAAATGCATTATCTGGTGAGAAACGTTTTATTTTTGGGTGAAAACACCTAAAAAGCATTTACAATGTTGCCACTGCTGCCCTTATTTACAAAAAGCAACCTGATCTGGTCCACCCGTGCCAGCCTTCGTCATTTCCCCAGTCTAAAAAGCTGCCTTGAACGTTTCTTAAAGCATTTGTGCCATTTAGAAAGCAGGACAGTTCTTAAAAGCAAGGCGCCATTTTCTGTTACGTGAGTAGATTAAAGCCATCGTGGTAAGGTACTTAGTAGACTTAGTTGTTGGTGCTTTTTTGGGACATCATATCCATGTTAAATGTATCTGTAGGTGCTTGTTGTGGGGGCATGTTGAGGTCCACATCAGCAGCTTTGCACAATCTATCCTTCAGATGTCTGTCATTAGGACAGACTGAGGAATGGAAATAATTTATCTACACTGTGGTTCCACAGACTACATTCTTGTGCAGTACTCACATTTGAGACAAAGGCTGCCGGAGCAGTGTCTACACTCATCTGTGGGTAATCTGAATTTAACATGACAATAGTCAGGAGCATGTGGTGGGCCGCACAGGCTCCATAGTTTCCTTAATATTGCCATTGATTTGTCGCTCCCCTTATTGATCCACCGAGCTACAAATGTCCAGTACTAAACTATCTGTTAGGGATGGGAGACTACGCAGCATCCTGCATTGCAGGTTAAGAGAATTTCAGCACAGCACTACCCTGTAATCTCATTCGCTCTGTAGCAGAGCTATGTGTTTTACATGTCTGAGCTGAATCTTGATGTCTGGCAGGGCGATGGACGTCTAATTCGTGTCAGTCTCTCATCTGTGCCAGACTGACAGCTGCTCTAATCGGGCATAATTGCAGGAAATCAGAGTGGGTTTACTCTCGGCCGTAGGGAAGCTAAGACACAGCAGAGGCTGTACCTACAACACGTCTGACTGAGCAGAAGAAAAACAACTAAACAAGCTCAGGAGCGTGAGCGGAGGGCCACACAGGAAGGTGGAGACGGTGCGCTAATCAGAGGAAGGAGCAAGGGGAGCGCCACAGGAGGGACAGGAGAATCGAAGTAGCCGGGGCTGGGGCTGGTGAAAGAGGGAGAGGAGGCCTGGAGATCTCAGAGCTGCCATTCTGCTCAGTCCAGTCAGTAATTTGGAGGCACACAAAGGTTAACAGGCCCAGAGTCTAGCCGTGCTTGGGCAGAACAGCTTCTGTGAGCAGACATCTGTTTCTCACCGAGCTCTAACTACGTAGAGAATGCTTTTCTTTTCAGAGAGTTGATGAAGTGATGAAATCTGAAATACAGCTGATAAAAGTTGAGCAATTTTTTATATACACTGAAAACAATCCCTAAAATGTATTAAACAAGTTCAAAGTGGTTTGTTATGTAGTCGGTGAAAACCCAAAGCAAACAGCTTTCTGTCAGGAGCAGATTTGTTCTAAATTACAGAACTCTAAAAGCATATGATCATCATCCTTTGGTGCTTATACCATATTAGGGCTTCCATTATTTAAGTCATGGAGCTTGGATTCTTTAGAAAATGTTTTAAGCCTCCAGCATTTCTTGATGCAAATTATGATTTGCATGACACCAGTAAAGAACACATAACAGGAAGCCCAATCAGGATTACTGCACAACAGATTTCTGTTAGCATGTCATTTTTAGAAAGGGTGAACAGATTTCAGCAGATTTGCAGATTTTTCTCCCCAAACAGTCTGAAATTCACTATTACAAGCATCTTGTACTTTTGTCTGTAATGGTTTATTCAGTACATGGTTAGCAAAGCACACAAAATTCCAGTGAATGGCTCTGCAGAGATCCAGATTGTCATCACGCTGTTAAAGTCCTGTTGGTGGTTTTGTGGTACAGCTAAAATAACTGATCAGCTTGCTGTTGGACTGGTGTAGTTAGATTAAGAAAACACACTCATGGCTTTCTGTGCATGGGGTTCCAGGACAGCTTTGTGCTTGCGATCTAGAATGTCTCTGCTCTGGGGGAACTAGTTTGGGATTTTGCGGTACATGGGTTTCTAGATTCTAGAACATCTTTGTGCATTCGTGGGGCTTTAAACTGTCTGTGTTTTAGGTCTCAAGTCCAGTAAGACTTTTTGTCTGTGCATAAAACAGCGAAACAGCAAAGCATGTCCTTTATCCATGCAGTTATGAATAAAACGAGAATGCAAGAGGAAGAGCATAGGATAAAGAAGTAGCTAAGAACAAAAAAACAAGATAATGAGGTTAAAATAGTTATCAGGAATAAAATATATGCACACAAAGTTATCAGTAATACTCTAGTGCAGTTATTCTAGGTGCAAGGGCACACAGAGTTTTATTCAGAACGCTTAGATTGTAATTGTTCCTTGCATTTTAGACTCTCAGGTTTTGTATTTGTATATCTGAATAGAGGATGCATTCAAACACATTTCATGTTTTAGAACAAGAGAGTGGGGATAAGCTCGATTTTCGAGTGCTTAAAGCAGCAAAGCCACTGTTGCTATGCAACTGGGTATATGGTGTTTAGAGCTAGACGTGTATGAGCTAGCTAATAAACAAGGCACAACACTTGCAACGTAAGGACGTGGAGAGACAAACTATTCTGAATAGCAAGCCTCTGTGCAAAAGTGTTGGCAAAGCTCTTTGAATGGAATCTGTGCGGCTGAAGTGTAGTTACACTTGGTACCAACCGCAAACCAAACATTTTGATATTCGTCATTGAGAAATGTCAACATTATGTCACAGCTTCATCCTGTAGTATTGCAACAACCACAAGACATTCAGATGGTAGTTCAAACCCAGTAAACACAACCCCGTTCAAATGTAGCAAGTTTACTTGCTACATAATAAATAGTAAATTCGCTCTCCTTATTCGGAATAGTCATGCCTGAGGAACGCCGCAGTGCAGCATAATATACAAATCGAACTGTGAGAACCTGGTATGATGTCATTTTCAGTGGACAAGCCCCTCCACCTCCCCCGCCTTGGGCCCCTCGGCTGGGGATAAAGCATGCGAGCCTAGTGTCATCATTCTTAAGACGAAGGGAAAGGGGAACCACAGCAAAATCAGTCATCTTGATATCCCACATTTCTCTGTGGTCAGAGGAGGTGGTGTACGACATGTTGTTTACACTAGTGCTTCATGTGCCAGAGGTGTGGTAGTGGTAGAAAGAGGGGCGGGGGCGGGTCTGGGCTTTGGGGCTCCTATGCAAGCCACGCCATCTGCACAGAATTAGTCTTAGCTCCTGCGCCAAGCCACATTGTCCCTCTCCCCAACTGACACCAAGAACCTTCACTTGTTCGGTGCCTAATTATTTTGTGACTTCAAATCGGTACCATCAAAATAGCACCTGTTACCCCATAACAAATCCCAGTTACTTCTGAACTTATGAAGGTTCTAACTCCACATTTACCAATTTAAGATTCTAAAAAAAGTCCATACTGCAGAACACATCAAACATGTTGAGGCTGGCACAGGTTCAAGTTCCTGTCAGTTATTCTACATTTCCCTTATAGTTCTGATACAAACCTCTGTCAACAGCGTGCACTTACTCATAGACACTGTCCAAGCTGTATATGGACGTAATGCTGAAAAGCAATTCTTAGTGCGTTCAGAGCTAATAAATGGAGGGAGCACGTTGATGAATTCGCTGGTTAGAACGAATGAGGGCTGAGATCATGGACAGCGAGCACTGCGCCGTTTCTGCAGGGCTGCGGCTGCTAAATTGCCGGTGGTGTGTTTGTGCAGAAAGCTCCAAAGCCAAAATGTAATGTTTAGTGTCTGTCACTTTGACCTAGAACTTCTTTAGAGGAGACGTTCTAAAAAAAGGCTGGATCTAATTTTTCAGCATTCTTTCCAAATAGTCAATCACAGACCTTTCATAATAAAACAGACAGAAACTTTAGCATATGAGCCGTCTTATTTGACTGCTCGTCAAATGTAAGAACTCTACTGGAAAAATACTGTTTGTACTAGGGGCTGACTATGTGACAAAAAGACCAATGAAAACACTAACTTTTCATCAAACTACCACACACAGCTCTCTGATGTCCAGTCTATCGTTAATAGATAATAGCACAAGGCAAACAGTGTGACATTATTGGTGATTGTAATTGGTCTAAATCAGTGGTTCCTCAATAGGGGGACATGGAGCTATGGCGAGGGGGTGCGCAGGAAGGCAAATAATTGAAACATGTATGAGCCAAAAAGTCTCAGACAGAAAAAATGTAAGATACATAAGGCACGTAACAATTCAGCTGCAAAGGTAATTTATCACTTTGTGTTGTTTTGTTCAAAAAGATGTTGCAATTTGGTATGAATTTCAGTGTTTAAAATCAATTTTAGTGGAGTTTGGAAACAAAAATATTCTTACCTACAAAAGGTGGGCACTGGAGAAAAAGTTTAGCAAGAAGTACTGTTATAAAAGAACTAACGATGCCCAAGATACTGTAAAAACAGTTCCAGCAACAGCTCCAGAGACATGGGTTAAAGTACCTGCCTGGCCGCCACCTGTGTGGCAGAAAGTCCTACTGTGGACTGAGGTAGCCTAGCGGTTAAGGTACTGGACTCTGGACCTGAATGAACCTGATGGTCCTGGGTTCAAATCCCACCTCTGCCAAGCTGCCACAGTTGGGTCCTTAAGCAAGACCCTTAACCCACCATTGCTTGGATTATAAGACTGTATCAGTTGTAAGTCGCTCTGGATAAGGGCGTCTGCTAAATGCTGGAAATCTAAATGTAATGTAATGCAAACATTTCCCTTGAGGAATGACATGCATTACGGTACTAGGGAAAAGTCTTAGGCTATCATTAGATTTGTTGTTTTAGCGACGGTATAATGCACAAATATGGCAAAGCTTTGATTCGTCAACAGATAAAATGCCTGGCTGCTACACATCCAAAAAGACCATCCCTGATGAAACTTCTTTGGACTGTAAAAGGGTAAATATGGCGTCAGAGATTGCTCAGGTGTCCATGTGTGAGTGAGTGCTTATGTGTGTGTCCTGTGATGGACTGGCACCCTGTCCAGGATTGGTTCTCACCTAATGCTGCCAGGGCCCCTGAGGCCCAGAATTGGTGTTAAGTGGAAACGAGTGATGTAACATAATAACAAATCTCCCCACTCTGTTTTATAGCTGTCAGATTTGAGGTCGTGCAGAGTATTGATGCGCCGGGCCTTGTCTCTCTCACAGTAGGTTTGGTACTAAGTGCGCCCGCTGTGGTCGGCAGATCTACGCCAGCGACTGGGTCAGGCGAGCCCGAGGTAATGCCTATCATCTGGCCTGCTTCGCCTGCTTCTCCTGCAAACGCCAGCTCTCCACCGGAGAGGAGTTCGGACTTGTTGAGGAGAAGGTGCTGTGCAGGATCCACTACGACACCATGGTGGAGAACCTAAAACGAGCAGCAGAGAGTGGTGAGTGTTTATACAAAAGAGATCTTGTGTGTGTCATATTCTAGTGTATCGTCCCTATGCAGCACTCCCAGTGGGCACAAAAAGGCCACAGATACCAATCTATTTTAGGGCAAGCCCATGAAAGAATGTTCATTTTATATTCCTAAAGTCTAGTCTATCCTTTTTTGTCTATTAAGCCATATGACTTCTAGATGCTCACAGTAATCAAGAAGGTGTATTGAAAACATTAACGTTGGCTGAAATCTAGAATCCAGGCGTCCCACTAAGGTCTGGCCAAAAAATCCATTTTTAATATTCCCTGTGCTCACTGAGTTCCTGTGCAGTGTTTAGATGTAGCTCCCTGTGTGCACAGTCATTTTGAGCTTTAGTCCGTACTGACTGCTGCTATTCACTGCTCTCTCTCCCTACAGGAAGTGGCCTCACACTGGAAGGGGCAGTGCCATCAGAGCAGGACAGCCAGCCCAAGCCAGCAAAACGTGCTCGCACCTCCTTCACTGCTGAACAGCTGCAGGTTAGAAATCCTATAGCATTATGCTACAAGTCTTAAAACAGACCTGCTAGCTTCCATAGTGAGCAGAAGTTAGCCAGCAGTGAAATCACGATGAAAAGTAATGAATGCACCACGATCTGATGCAGGTCATGCAGGCCCAGTTTGCGCAAGATAACAACCCAGATGCCCAGACGCTGCAGAAGCTAGCAGACATGACGGGGCTGAGTAGACGAGTCATTCAGGTGAGAGGCACTAAATCTCTTATGGTCATATTTTATTATTTTTATTATTTATGACTTGTTCTGTTCTTAGGCCATCATTAGATTTGTTGTATTAGTAATGCTATAATGACCAGAAATAACACTGTCAATTTGTAATCTTTTTTCACTGATCTTCATTCTAATCTAAAGTGTAAGGGGAGGTCACACTAAATACTTGACACTGTAGCCTGTAAAAGCTTTTTTTCTGATTTTAAATTTTTTTTAATGTACAGTCTTCAAATTTCTTTATATTCTCTAGTTGTATTTTATTAAAGAGACAATGATAATTAAATATGTTCATTATATCATTGCTAAAACAATGGAAAATCTAATCTAATGGTGGCCTATGACTTTTGCACAGTACTGTACTTTTACTAACTTTAAAGAAATGAACTAGTTACACAATTTAGTTACCCTTTTCTCCAAATACATGTTCCCACACACATAGCTCAAATGTTTTCAGTTCTAGTCAAGTGGAACCACGCAGATTTTTCACTGATATTTAGGACAGAGTGCAGGCTGTTTCAAATGAAAATTCACAAGTGATGTATCAAGCTAGATATATAATGACAGGTTCAATTATTAATTTTAATGAGGCTATTTGATGTTATCTCTGGCCAGAAAATATGCTTTAAGGATTGAAAGTGTATACATTTCCAAAACCACAAAGTACAGTGCAATTATAATAAAATAGCAAGAAGACTGGATTCCCCGAACAACTCCAGGACCTGTAGCACAAATTTACCTTATGTTATGTGATCAGTAGCTTAGTTATGTTAGTCTAGGGACTAAGGTACTATAGACCAGAAGGTCCAGGGTTCAAATCCACCTTACTGCATTCCAAGCTTCCTATGTTGGGTCCTTGAGCAAGACCCTTAATCCACAACTGTTTGGAATGTAAGATTGTACCAGCTGTAAGTTACTTTGGATAAAGGTATCTGCTGAATGACTATATATATATTGATATATACTCCTCATAAAAATGTAAAAAATTATATCCCATAATGAAATGTACCGTAATATATATTATTAAATAGGTATTATACAATATTATATATATATCTATATATATAAGATTACACTACGCATCAACAATCCATGTAACGATCATGCACTGTTAACACTAACTAATGACAACCAGACAAATAACTGAATTATAAATGTCATTTTCTTTTTAACATACTCTGCATCAACAAGGTAAAGATACACATCAGAGTCACTTCAGACAAACACTTAAAGTTTGTGGTAAAAAAATCTATGTTTTTTTCAAGATCCTTTTAAAAGGATCCGTTAATGAGCACAGATGGTTCCTTTTTATTTTTGTACACATCCTGTTCAGGAGACTGAAGACCTACAAGTTATTCCTTTTTTTAAAATGCTTTGGTAATAGACATCTCTGTCTGACAACAGACCTTTTTCTTATTGTTTATCTGATTGAAACTGTCCATAACAGACATTTTATACAACCAAAATCCCTAGCATGTTTTCCTTTGTTGGGTGCATTATGGTCACACTTATGTAATGTGGTACAACATAACCACCTGGGCCCCAACCCCAAGTTTAAAGGAAGACTGAAACGCTGGAAAATATGCAGATAATAACACATTCCTGCGCAACAGTTTGGGTCCCCCTGATCATATCATATTTTACTGCTTTTGAAAAAGAAAAACATGAACAACATCTAGCATAATGAGAACAAACCTAAACATGACGTAGTTCTGCAAATGTAAATGAAAAAAAAAATTGTTTTAAATCAATTGATACTTTGTAAACAAAACTTATGTAGGTAGACATATAATGTGGTATTTTTTACCAGATAAGTTTTTGGTTTGGATCAGATTAAAAATAAGGTGGTAAAACATAAATAAAAATTATAAATAAATTATAAATAAAAATAACAGAAACTTTACTTTCACCTTTTTGTTTGAATATAATAATGAATAAAGCTGTGTGAAGGCTGATTAAGTGGCTTTGTTTGCAGGTTTGGTTTCAGAATTGCCGAGCGAGGCACAAAAAGCACACACCGCAACACGGCGGCCCTCCACAGGCTCACCCGCAGGCGCGCATGCCCCCCTCACTGCCCGATGAGCTACATTACTCACCCTTCGGCAGCCCGGAGAGGGCACGCATGGTGGCTCTGCGTGGCTACATCGACAGTAATTATTATTTACTTTACATATTTCATTTTAGAGTCCATTGTATTTATTTTCCTCTGAATTTTATTTATTCTACTTAATTCTTATATGTAACATCTAGGCTTCTCTAGGTGTTTGGGTCCCTTTATGATTTCATTTCCTGTGTTTTTCCTCATCACATACAGGGAGTTTCTCCTAGCCACTGTCTCTGTAGGCTTGGACTGTAGGCAGTCTAACTTGTCTCATCAGCAAGCTGCACAAAATTATGAATTCTTTATAAATATACATTATATAAAAAGCTATGAAGCAAATTTGGATGAAAACGTGAAACATAAAAAATTTACAATATGAACTGGCACGTATAGTACACACACACACACACACACACACACACACACACACATTTATATAACATATATATATAGCATCATACACATATAATGTATATAGCATATGCAGTTCTATATATTCTATATTTGTGTGTGTGTGTGTGTGTGTGTGTGTGTGTTTGTGTGTTGCTGGATGTATTATTATACTATTATGTGACTACATTATGATCTGAACCATGACCTCTTGCTGATTTGAAGCTGTGTTAATAACCTTTGCTTATCTTGTTGCTTATCTGCTGTTTTGTCGCTCTGTATTTTGCAGGTCATCCCTTCTCAGTGCTGACCACACAGAGTCTCCCTCACCAGGCCATGCCCCTGCCACAGCTGCCCCTCAGCCGCTAACGACCCCAACATGTCGACCCCGATCCCTCGACCCTGACCTCCTGCTCTGAACTTCCACCCACTCTGCAGAGGTCACCTCTGGATGAAGGACGGGGTCACAGTCCCCGCATGCTCTTGACCTCTGATCTCCCACGGAGAGGGAACGTTTCCTCTCGCCTATCAGCGAACAGGATTTTCCTCACCTGCGGCTAAGCAAGCCTCACACCTGTGAGCTGTTAGTGCCGGCCTGAGCCGTCACCTGTCGAACTGGACTTTGGAGGCCGATCTTCGGATCTGTGACCTGGTCGCTATGCACATGCTGAGAGACATCATGAGCAGTCTGACTGCTGGTGTTCGGGTCGAATCTCTCTGTTTGTTTGGAAAGCTCTGTCGCTGCAGGACTCCATCCCAAGATGCGAGAGCCTGAAGAAGCAGGTGTACGAGTTTCGTCTCTCTCGTTTCCCCTCGCTGTAATGACAACGCCTTCAGCGCTTCTGTGTTGAGTATTGAGTTTGATCTGTTTGTCAGTCTGAGATGTTTACATGGATGGATGTAAGGTTAACACTGCGTACGCCCGTCTCTCTGTCTGTCTGATTCAGATAAATCGAGAAGAAGATCTGTTTTTGATCATTTTGATAATGAAGGTTTTACAGGCTGCCTTTCCACAAGCTAGAATCTGCTCTCTCAGGCATTAGCACCCTGTGAAAGGTTTATCTGCATAGATATGGATATTAAAAAGCTTCACATAATACAAATTTAGCATTTTTTAAAACATGTTTAATATTGTTACTTGGCATTTTTTTCCAAACACACAGTTTGTGACTAAATTAAAATTATAAAGGTAATGGTGTAGATGAGACTTAGAGAATGACATGGCGTTGGCGTTGTTTTTCATTTCGGATGCCTACTGGTTTAAAGAGAGGACACACGCCCAAACCATTAATGTTTAGTTTAGGTCACTAAACTCAAGCAAAATACAAACGAATCATTGTTTAACCCAAAATGCTACTACAGGTATGTGCCGTTCAATGTCCATCCTATCAACGTCTGTTCGCTTTAACGGTCTCAAGAATTATATTAACAAATAAATATATGTTACAAAGATAAGAATTGCTGTACTCTACTAAATGTGTTTATGCTTTGAGTTATATTATTATTTAAAACAAAACACTATGTACAAAATATCTTAACTATATGTGACTATGGTAACGTCTGGTCAACATCCATTTTGGTCAGTGCTCTATTACACAGAACGTAAAGCGGAGGTTAAACGGTGCATACCTGTATTTTTGTGAATTGTTATTGTCCAACTGTGAAGTTATGAACCCAGAATGAGAGAGAGAAAGAGAGAAAATAGCAAAGAAGATAAGTACGTGAAATAATGTTCATGGGTTTTATTTAAGCAGTGTCCTAGCTTTACATTCTGGTAGCAGAATGAGTGTGTGTGTGTGTGTGCGTGCGTGCGTGCGTGCGTGCGTGCGTGCGTGCGTGTGTGCGTGTGTGTGTGTGTGTGCGTGTGTGTGTGTGTGTGTGTGTGTCTTCGCCAGTCTCTGTTTGTCCTGTTGCCCGTGTCCTACGGTAAATGCATAACAGACTGAGCATGCTCGGCACTCCTGGACTCTGATACTATTAGAGGGGACTGGTTTTTGGTTTGGGGCTGATTTGGGAGCAGGGGGAATCTGTCACACATTGTACTGCAGAATGCAGAGTATACACATGTTTGAGCAGAGAAGAGGGGCACGGCCTTGGCATTCTTGTATTTATTGAAACTGATCTGATATTAGCCTGTAAAGCACTTTTCCCCCGTCCCGTTGTCTGTTTTGTAAAAATCAAACGAATAAATGAATGGAAAAAAACCTGAATATGTGAATATTGTGTTCTTTTATTGTACATTGTATCATTTTATTTTCTACTTTACCTGAACCCTCCTAAGAACTGACGTTATACTTCTTGTAGGTAACTCAAAGCAGAGGTTTTTTTTACCTGATATTAGGGTTGAGTGAGATCCATCTTTTTGCAAAGGTTTGGGCACACCTAATCATAGACATGCTCTGTGTATACTTTTTAATCAAAAAATAGTCTGCACAATCTCTGCAGGAGCCAAATGAACAAACCATTAATAAGTGATGAGACCTTCTGAACAATAGTGAATCAACTGTAAAGGTGCCCAGCTTTCATAACAATCACACAGCAAACTCCATGTTTTCTTTTTCCAGCATGTGTCCATTTGCAGACTACTATCATATTCAGGTTTGTTCCCTGCAGTGGCTGTGTTAACATCCTAATTTAGAATATTACAAATCTGTCAGCTGATCAGCAGAGCACAAAGCTTCTGCATATAGGATATCTAAACACTATGAAACACTATGCAGGTATCATGAGTCATTTTAAAACTACGTCAAATGTCGCTGTTCTTCACACTGCATTTTATATTTGGTATTTTTCAATTGCTCCATATGATTTTATTCTACATAAATAATTAATGAATATTAAATAGCTAAATAAGTAAGACAATTGTCTTTCAGCTCTTTTAGCTGGGTAGTAAGGGTCGGCTGCTGGAAGCAGCAGTCCTGGAAAATCTGGGGTTCGAAGGGGTTTTTAAAATGAAGGTTGGGTGATGCACTTACGAAATGTTTCGATGGATTGGTGCCATGTCTGGTGTGGAACCTCATGCACATGCACACACACACTCATACTAGCAGTTTTTAGAGACACTATTTGACCTAACACATCAGTGGAATGGGAAAAGAAACCCCCAGGCTGACATAAAGGGAACATACAAAAACACAGGCTGAGGCCGAGACCCAAATCGGGCTGTTCTGGAGCTGTGCGGCACCATGCCACCCACAATACAGTCAGTGTACTGTAAAAATCTTCATCTATTACTGTATTTTTGCCATAACAATCAGTCCCGCTTTGGATTCATGTTTACATTTCCTACACAAATAAACAAGATTACTTTTGCGTGTATCGTGAATGTTGTGCGATAAAAACAACATCAAAGATCTCCCAACCCAACACACTTTCCCTGCAGAACTACGGAAAGACAAAGAGGAACCACAACATCCAGAGCTCATCAGGCTCTCAGACAGTAATTTAACCTGAACTAAATTAAAACCAGGTTGGCTTGGTGGCTTGGAAACACAATGAGGCAGCCAATGTGTGTGTGTGTGTGTGTGTGTGTGTGTGTGTGTGTGTGTGTGTGTGGCTCATATATCATTGTGAAGACCAAATGTCCCTGCATGAATAGAAAAATCGGACGCTCCACCTTCAGGGCCGTTTTGCTGGCCGCCACAAGGAAAACAGTTTTTTTTTAATGTTGTTGTTGTTTTTTAGGAACTTTAGGAACTTTTTAATGAATGTTTCTGATAAAATTCCAGAGTCAAAGATCTGCTTTAGGTTACCGAGATTAATGTTAAGATTAGGTAGAGTTGCAGGTGTAACATTAATTAGCAACAGAAACATTATGTCCCCACAGTGATAGAAAGACAAAACAATGTGTGCATGTGTGTGTTTATAACACAAGGATAGAAAGCTGAGACATTTTTGGAATGGTAGGGGTATCTTGTTGGTCCTCACAGGCGCAATTACCTTTTAAAAAAAACTGCAACTTTCATTTGAAAAACCAAAACAGCCTAAATATACTTCCCACAGAAATAGGGGATATTTCAAAACAAATTTGTGAGCAGAGTATTTGCTTTGGGTTCCTGAGAGTAAGGTTAGGGTTAGGGGTAGGTGTAGCATTAATCATATCATTACCCGGATAGCATGACAGAAACGTTGCATGTGTGTGTATGTGTTTGTTTGTGTATGCATGCGTGTGTGTGTGTGTTTTTATTTCCTATAAGTTAATGTACTATTTGAGGGACTAATATAAAGTAGTATATATATATATATATATATATATATATATATATATATATATAATATATGTTTTTCTAACATTGCAAAGATGAAATGCCCCCGCAACAACAGCAAGATCCAACTTTTGTAACATTAATTAGCAACAGTAATATTATATCAGTGGAAAGTTCCCACAGTGATACAAAGACAAAAGCAAATGTGTGTTTGTGTTTATTTCCCATATGTTCATGTACTGTTCAGAGGACTAATAGTAAAACGTCTGGCAGACAGTATATCTTTGTGTATTATGCAAGTTTGTGTGTGTGTGTGTGTGTGTGTGTGTGTGTATGTGTATGGCGTAAAGCAGGAAGCAATCACAGGCCGATGGCTGGGCTGCCAGGCCCTTCATGGGTCAGTGTATACCGTAATGACTCACTCACTGATTCCAGCACCATCACACACAGGAAGTCACTGTCAGGCTGTATCACAGGGCTGATCTACCGTCCTGGGTACTGTTTCAAAGGACTCTCTCTCTCTCTC
>JAUZSU010127101.1:0-17286 GCA_034780255.1 Parotocinclus maculicauda | reverse complement strand
CAAAGGAGTGGCTTCAGGACCACTCTGTGAATGTCCTGGAGTGGCCCAGCCAGAGCCCAGACTTTAATCTGATTGTGGAAAAAGTGAAGCGCTGTGAATACTTTCCGGATGCACTGTATAAAGGAAAGCATATTTCTAAATTTAGCAATGTTACGTAACTGAAAGAAAGCAATTCTTGTCATGTTGTTAATATGCACGTCAAGGGAGTGATCTGAATCAAACGTAACAAGCTACGTTTTTTATAGTTGGACCTGGCGTTAGCCGTTCAGGTTTAGAATAGTTGTAGCCAGCCGGTCTTTCACAGTCTTGGGTCCGACTAATAAAACCTCAGTTTAATCTGAGTTAAGTAAAAGGAAATAAAACCACATACAATTTTGTACTTCTTTAACACATCTGCATAGCAGTGAAAACTAATCCAAATTGCAGT
Source organism: Parotocinclus maculicauda (assembly GCA_034780255.1). Classification (NCBI taxonomy): domain Eukaryota; kingdom Metazoa; phylum Chordata; class Actinopteri; order Siluriformes; family Loricariidae; genus Parotocinclus; species Parotocinclus maculicauda. The sequence continues at coordinate 16,859 of JAUZSU010127101.1, read as the reverse complement.
ACAATGCAGCTATAAATGCATGGTATAAGTCTCTATGAGCTTGCCACTGGTATTGTTGCCCCTTCCTCAAGGCAAAACTGCTCCAACTCCTTTAAGTTAGATGGTGTTCACTGGTGAACAGCAATCTTCAAGTCTGACCACATATTCTCAGTTGGATTAAGGTTTGGGCTTTCACTAGGCTATTCCAATACATTTACATGTTTCATCTTAAACCACTCGAGTGTTGCTTTAGCAGTATGCTTTTGGTCAGGTTTTGCTCAAGAATTTCCCTATATTTAGTACCATCCATCCGCCCCAATATATATATATATATATATAATATATAATTTTTTTTATTTATTTTTTTTATTTTTTTTATTTTTTTTTTTGAATAAAAATAAAATAATCTGACCAGAGCACCTTCCTCCATACATTTGGAGAGTGTCCCACATGCCTTTTGGCAAACTCTTAAAGAGCCTTCGTAGTTTTGTCTATGAGTAACAGCTATAGAGCTGGGCTTTATGGAACAGTGGCCAGAAAAGATAGCTAAGCTCTAAGCTTATTGTAGTCACATGGACATGTACTCCACTCTGTTTGGGAGTTTTGGTGGGCCCAACCCTTTGATTTGTACTTCTCAACAGCTTTGTCCCTGACTTGTTTGGATATCTCCTTGGTCTTCATGGTGTTGTTTGGTTAGTCGTGCCTTTTGCTTAATGGTGTTGCAACATCTGGGGCGTTTCAGAAAAGGTGCGTTATATACACGGACAGATCATGTGACATTTAGATTTCACACAGGTGGACTGTCACTAAGCATGTGCCTTCTGTAAGTAATTGTTGCATGAGAACTATTTAGGGGCGTCTAACATATATTTATATATATCTGAACTATCTTCTAGCAAAGGGGGTGAATCTTTAAGTTTTTATTTCCTAAAATGTATTTTTTTTATATACCGTGCATATATTTCTCATTATACGTCACCAGTATTTTGTGCTGATGCATCACATATAATTCAGAACAAAACATTTATATACAGGTTGTATTATAACAAAATGGCTAAAAAGCCAAGGAGGGATCGATACTTTCGCTAGGCACTGTTTAACAGATAGTAGTAGTAGATGTAATAGTAGTGTATAAGAGCAGCAGAAGTGCCTTGTATACTTATGGCACATACTCATGCTAGCGAATGTAAGCACACATGCAGAGCATGAGCCAATCAAATCTGGCAGAAGAACCAGCAAGTTCCTAGCAGAAAGTACATCACTGATAGTATGTGGGATTATGAATACACAGGAACCAAGTTTTAACCATGATTCACATGAGCGCAAGTGTGCCATGTACCAAGCAAACCACAAGAACCAAGACACATTTGTTTGCTCCAAAATGCATCTAGAACTTAAAAATTTAACAAGTTCTGAGGTGGTCGAGAACATAACCCCAAACCTGGGAGCACCTATATAACCACACATTATGTAAATATGCTTTCTAAGAAAATTGGGTCATTTGAACCTTTAAAAACTGTACTTTACCCTTAACTGTTACCTCCCACTTTTCTCCTCATAGGGAACAACATTTATGGTGATGAGATCTGCCAAGTGCTGGGGAGTTTAAAGAACAACACTAAGAGAACTGCCTACATCCTAATGGATAAAATACAGCCTCGACCCACATACAACTACCTGCTCCGTAGTGGCCATCCGACCAGGCTGAGCATGTGCCTCAGTGAACTTGGGGTTTTTGGAGCCTATGTAAGGTATGATGATGTGTACAGAAATCTGCTTTTCCACAAAATGCCCTCGTCTGCTACTATTATGTTTTCTAATTCTTATTATGCTACAACACAGGTCAGAATTTAAAGAGATTAAATAAACAGGGGTTACCAATGTTAATTTAACTGGAAATTTGTTGCTTAGTTTGTGAATTAGACAGCTTACACCTGGGTCAAAGTTAAATAGCTGGAAAATGAAAAGTGACCTATTATTAATGCACTAACGTAAGTAAAAAAACCCTGAAAGGTATAATTATACAATATCTAAATTAATTAAGCCTTGTTAATCACATATTGAAAAAAAAAATAAGTTTTATTATTGCTAATTTATTTTTTATAGTCTCACATTAAAGGCTGGTACACACTAAAGTTCAGGTGCAAAAGGTAATGCAAAAGTTAGAATATTCACAATTTTTGCATCTCAAAACTACACAGTTTGACTAATTAATTCATTTTTAACTTTGCCACATGGTTCAAGGGCTTTTTTTTTTTTTGCAGTGAAACAGACAAGACGAACAAGAAATTATTTAAATAATAAATACGTTATTTTGCTGCTCACAGAAAATGCAGAGAGTATGTACACAAAAAGAAAGGCACGACATCACACGAGCTGAAACTTTTGTTTGGGTGAACACCAAGATCTATCATCTTTTACTCAAATGCATTATTATTAATGATACTACTATTACTAACATTGGATACTGGAGCTCAAAGTTTAGCTCAACTTTCAGAGAAAATGCTAAATGCTGCATGGAAAACTGATTTGCTGTAAATTATGTTTCACCTCTAAAATGGCAAAGCATTTAAAGCACCAGCATCAAATGCTTCAGCATCGCACTGTGTTTAATGGACGGCACGTGATCTAAATGGAAAGGAAGCTGTTTTTATTTCCTATTTAAACCTATTTGACTATTTTTATGTTTATCATTTCAGTAATAAAGAGCACTTAGGAGAACGTTAATAAATCAAAGTTAGTTATTTCTTAGGTCACTGTTTTAGTATTTTAGGCCAATTTAACCTTTTTTTTAAACATATACTTTTAATGGGATGAATAAATGGCTATTTTTGAAGTTGAAATACACTATAAAAAACAAATATATTCCTTATTTCTAAACAATTTGGCACATTCTTTCACTATTTTGGAATCAAAAGTTGAAATGGATAAGAATTGGAATCAATAAGAAGAATCACATGATACCCAGTGACGTTTTGTTGCTGGTGAACGTTTGCAAAAATCAAATGTGACTAAAATAACACATTTGTCCAAAACGAATTGTTTGGTGTGGAAGATACTGTCATTATGCACAAGCTCCAGTTAATATTCCTCTGAATAAACGTTCGGTGTGTAAAGGCCTTTACTGCTAGCCAGTGTAAAATCCACTAATTGTGTCCGTTCATACACAGGCAGGGAAGCGAGATGCTGATGAACGAGTGTGTGGGACACCTGCTCAGGACCAAGAGCTCAGAGTATGCAGATGGTGGAGTTGCTGCAGGAGTGGCTGTGCTCGACAATCCCCTGCTGGTTTAAGTCACAGCACTGCATATAGAGCAGAAACTGAACAGTACACGCCTAAACTATCTGCTGTAGGGTCATTTTGTTCATGCAGGGAGCTCAAACACACACTTATTTTCAATTAATGGATTATCAGTGATACATTCCCATTTCTGCTGGTGCTCCAGACACACAAATGGCCAAATTAACACTTAACGTAAAAGAACAATTGTGTTTTACATAGGAAGTGAACTTATATATTTTGAACACATTATCATCTCATTCTAACTGCTCAGACCTTTGAGGGTTCTAGCCCCCTGCTGTGACCAGGACTCAACCCTATGTCACCAAAGTGGCAGGCTAGCTTAGCAAACCACTCCATCAACTGAGTAGAGCACAACAATCACAAGTTTGTTTAATGTTTGGTGAAATATTTTAAATAAATGTATTTGAAAATCAAGAGGCTATGGTTGACACACTTAATATTCACTGTTACAGGATTAAGAAAAACAACAAAAAAGGCAAACTACACTACATGGCCATAATTATGTAGACACTTTTCTAACAAGTGGGTCTGACTATTTTATCAACACTGTTCATCCACACAAGCCCCTGCTATGAAAGGGTTGGTCATGCCAGCTCACAGAACTGAATGCATGAATGAGCAGATTCATACTAAGCACATCATGTGTAAATAGAGTGATTGTAAAGCACAACACTAGACTGCTCACAAAAATTTTGATCTTTCAAAATAAAATATCCCCCAAATTTTTTGAGCAGCATTTTTTTCTAGGGACAGATTTGGAAGGAACTACCCCCTGTGGATGTCCCCTGAGAACTACATTCATCCATACCATTTTTAGTTTGCATTTGCACCTTCAGAAGAAATGAAGTAACAAACACAACAGTTGGTAAAGCGAATATTTAAAAATACATTTCAAAATCATGTTGACAGCTTAGTAAAGTCTAAACTTCACTGTCAGTCCACTTGACTTTTTTTTTTTTTTTTAGTAAATTTTGTATTAAGATCTGGGACTGTATTCCTACAGATTCTTTATTCTTAATGCTATGAGTAGCCCCTAATGTAGTCAATCTAGGGATGTGCTCATATCTCCTACCCAGCACAAACATGCTGTAAAGTCTGATATGAATGTTACATACGAACCAGCTGCACCAGTTAAATAGACACTACAGCTATTAAAGTAACTGAAAAGAACAGCTCCAGTTCATAGGCTATCTAATATACAGTCGATTCCGGTTAATGGGACCACATCGGGACGCGATGGTTTTAGTCCCAATAACCGAACATGCCCTTAATGCATGTTACAAGACGGGACGTGCTATGTAAGATATTAAATGTTTATTTAACCTTTATTGTACGATTACACGTTTAGCGAAAATACAAACAAGAACTACTGTTGCTTATGAACTTTGTTCATTGAAAAATAAATTTGCAAACAAGTTTTTCGAAACGATCTACAACACAATGTATCTCAGCATGTGATGCATAATACTGTAATTAGTTCTTAAGTTCTTACTAAATTCCAGTCAACGTTTGAAGAACTTAGCCACAGCAAAAGCTTGTCAAATCACTGAATTTTGGTCCAAACAAGCGAATAACATTACACGTATTTAGGATTTGATCCGAATAAGCAGCTGGTCCAATTACCCCGGAATCGACTGTATTAAGTAAGCTACAACAATTACCATTATGGTATATAAACTGTCAATAATATAAATCAAATAAATGTGTGTCATTAGTGTAATACATGCAGAAACAGTTATGCTTATTATTTCAAAGTAAGGCCATTGAGCCATTACCCTGCCTCCTCAGTAAACCACGTTTTCCTGGTCTCCTTGTTCAGAGTAGCTCTGAGATCACTTCGGAGTCACGAACAGCATCCTTCAAATCTTTATGAATACAGACCCTGTTTTTGCTGTCTGGACAATGACCCTACACTTACACCACTCAGGGTTCCTATGTGCTGAGAGAAGACCCTACCATTAAGAAGGAGCTAAGAAAGACCGGCAAGGACATTGTTTAAAGAACTAGACTGTGTGACAAACACATGATAAAGGGGATACTTTGTCAGCAGCTCTAAGAACTATGAAAAAGATCCTCTGGTCTGATGGACATACCTGGGTTTGCTAAAGGATCACAACTACTTTACTATGGCAAATTACACAACTGTAAATTTTGGTGGAGTAAGAATGGTCTATGCCTGAGAACAGAAATATTAATACTGAAGCATAGAATCTAAAGAATGGTGTGAACTTCATTAGTAAGTTTGGGGAAGTTCCTTTCCTGTTTCAGCATGGCATTGTCTAATAACGTAGAGTTGTTCAGCAAGGGGTGAATAACTGCATGTTACTGTAAATGCTTACTGTTAATGATAATATACAGACCAGCAAAAAAGTGTTACAATTACATTTGTTGTTTAGGAGTGGTATAAAGTGGTACATTTATAGTAAGCTAAAGATTTGTGAGCTTTACACCCTTCTTACGCTGTTTCCCTTTAAAAAAATGGTTTAAAAAGGACCACTGTTGATCAAGCTGTCTCGAACTGTAGAAGGATTAACTTGGAACCCAGGTGAAGCTGCCAGATGCTGCCATTGCTCAATTATAAGATGAGGTGACACTAAATATACGGCTCACACAAATTAGGGTCTATTTCAAAATAAAATTTCTCATAATGAAATACCCCCTATTTTTGTGAGCAGTGTACCACTGTTTTTTTACCAACATTTACAGATTGTCAAAGAAACACTGAATATGACAATGTACTAAATCTTTCTAAATCACATTTAATTTCATTCCATCATATTACATCCATATCAATCACATTTCACACTGAGCTAATCAAACAACAGCCAACATCCATCCACTCAATCACACAAGTCACTTTCTGCTTACCACAGTGAAACGACACTTCACAACGATGTTTGTTATAAAGTGAGGTGGTATTGGATGCGCTGAACCAAAGCCGATCAATTAAAACAGCAAGGACACTTGGTCGGGAAAATCAACAGCAAGAGACGAGTAAATATTGTGCTTCGCAAAACTGAAATTAAAAGCTGCACGTTAGTATGTTTTGCTTTTTGACAGAACTCATTTGCTAAGTTTCAAGCTGCGTCATATAAAAGTCAAACAAAAAAAGAGATGCAAAGATACTGCACATTTATTGGGTGTTTAGCTTAATTTCCTGGGTAAGAACTGAGACACTCAGTGACATCAACGAAAGTGACAAACACAAACAAGCTGTTTGTCGGAATGTGCAGGGCAGAAATAAACTCTGAAATAAGGTTCTCCTGCCTGTCAAAATACACAAATATTAACAAACTGAAAAAAAACTGCAGAGAGAAAATGTCTAGATACAGACAAAGCATTTCAGCTGAATGAAGTACAAATGCAAAAACATTGATCAGTTCTGACTACTTGTATGCTCAAATAAAGTCTTAAAATATGAACATAATGCAAAGCTGTGGAAACGAAGAGCAGTAGAAGCTGCATTCTATCAGACTTAACACGCTGCCTGCTATTTACAACTAGATCAGAATAATCCTCCACCAAGCTAAAGTCAATCTGACATTGAAAATCTTGTGTACTGAATATATAGGGATGTTCACAGTCAGTAAACATTGCTGAGCTAATCTTCAATTGAAAGCAAAGTCTCACAGAATGCAGCTTTATCAGCGATAACATTAAAGCATGTTTCTGTTTTTGTTTCCTCTTCTTTTTTTACATTCATTATTGTTTTTCCCCTGAACCCAACATAACAGTTTAATATGTACATTATCTTCAGTATATCTTCTCAGTTTAAAAAAGTAATTTTAACATCTCTCTTTTAAAATGTTTCTATTTTACATTACAAAACAACATGGCAAAGGAGTCAAATTGTGAAGAACTACATTTTCTGGGTTTGAACCTGAAGGTATCTGAAGTGTCACATCCCATTGCTTTTTCTCCCTTTCCCTAAGAGAGCTCACACCTTCTAGCTGCATTCCCCTCAAAATCCCCTCTTCAAACCAAACCACTAAGTGAGGACCGAAATGATTATGCAGACTAATTTCATCTGCATACTTTGGATTTGATTTAGTGCACTGTAGCAGCAGGAAGCAAGACTATCACGGGTCAGGTCCACCCAAAAATGAGTCGTTAAGGTTATGCTATAATTTGCTATTCAGCAGTCAATCAATGTGAAGTTTATGTTTGGGCAATGACTGGAAAAGATTCACAGCAAGACGTGTTTTGACAAAGCTCTGCTTGCTACTCATAAGAAAGTGATTTCAAGCCATAAGCGCATCTGTGTTTTAATTTTTATCTAAAAAGCCACATTAAAGGCAGTGACACTCCAGATATGAGTAGTCTGTCAATAGAAATTGGGGCCAGTCCAATAACAATTAAGCATGATGCATGTACCACAAACTGCTTATTGTTGTGACCGGCCTAGGTTTTGAAGTTAAAGATGGTTCCTGTACAATCATAAATGTTTTTAAACTTCAATTTATCCATATAAAAATGCCACATAAAATATCTAACTATGTGCAGTACAAGTTAGTGCAATTCTTTTCTGCTCTTTTCTGTTTTTCTCATTGGCACTTTGTGAACATTAGAACCACAAGAGCGAAGCACCCTCTTTTTGAACCACAGAGAGCGACAAGATAAAGCTCCATGAGCTTGGATTGGACAAAACACGACAAGCAAGAAGGCAACCAATGGCGAACCAGTTAGGGCTTTTAATGTAACATAACCCAGATAGTCTCTCTTGTTAAAGAAGCTTCTGGCTACTGCTTTTTAATTTACACTTTGTAACTACTTTGATAAGTTGTTATCATAAAGACAGCTCAGAGCCAGCTTTTCCTGTGCTCTGTGGTGTCAGATAACCTGACAACCCTGCTTTTGTGTGTATAAACAGTCACTGTTTATATCCGTGCAGGCCAGCACAAAGAAGTGAGACCAATTAATGTGTGTGTGCATGAGAGAGAGAGAGAGAGAAAGCGAGCACAGTGGAATATAGGGCAGACTACATTCAGAAAGGCAATCATTTACCATTTGCCTTTGAGAGCACCACCCAACCTCAGAATCAGTGGGCAGTACATATCTCTAATTGGCTGAGTTAAGATGCTGTATGGGAAGCAAATATTCCCTGATAGAAGCACGATTGAACTGAGAAAAACAAAATTGCATTTTTACATTTACTCATTTGGTAGACGGTTTTATCTAAAGCTACTTACAAATAAAAAGGGATTCATTCCGAGAAGCACAGAGCCAAGATGTTGAGGGTCAAAGGGCTTTGCCCAAGAGTGCTGTAGTTGCTTTCTGGCAGGATTTGAACACTGAATTTTCTGATAAGCTGGTGATCCAGACATAATATACACTATGTTTAGGATATAGGACACACTCTAATCACTAATGATAATGAGTGACTAGGACTAACTGGTGTGCAAATAACTCGTTTATGGATTTATATCTGGAACTCTCAGTAGCTAGAGGTGTAAAACTGTTCAACTGACTATTTACCCTAAAATTACATATTACGGTAAGCTGTATCTGACAACAGGCAATGAATGAGAGTAATACTGTCGATTTAGGTTATTAAAAAAATGGAACTATCTGGTTTCACACCTCATTTCTATGATAGAATAACTGTTGCACAGTTGATCCTTTTTTGAAAGAGGTGCATATCTATTTTGACTGTGGTAGCATAGACAGAGGCTGAGATAAATTTGACTAAGCAGAAACCCTTAGCACCACCACAGCCATCCCCATGTCATGATAAATATATTTGTGCATATTTGCTTCCCAATACAAATGATCTGATTCTGATGTTATGTGTTTGGACCAATTACAAATTGCGCATAAAAGGTAAGATGAAGCTTGGTTTCCAGAAAGAGTCCTGGATCTATGTTCAGTCAGACCTTTACCTTTGGTTTAAAATATTGTTTAAGTAAGAAAAATTATGAGACATGTTTTCAGAACAACAGATCCAAATATAGTGGAACCCCGTTTCTCCGAATAGAACTCCTTGCAGAAAATTGTTCAGCTATTTCTATCACTTTTATTGTGGGGACATTCTGTGTAAAAACTCATCTACATTAATTTTTGTCTGCGGCATCTCGACGGCAGACAAGAAGAGACTGGACAAACTCATGAAGAGGGCCAGCTCTGTCCTGGGAAGTCCCTTAGACCCAGTGCAGGTGGTAGGAGACAGAAGGATGTTAGCCAAGCTGGCATCCATGCTGGAGAATGACTCCCATTCCATGCTTAAGACTAGCAGCACTGGGCAGCTCCTTTATATATATAACTTCATATTGTGCAATACAATCTTAAGAGTTCTTAATTTTAATTATTCATATTTTTTGTACTGAGTGCCTTGCTATCCCTTGCTGCTATAACACAGTGAATTTGCCCACTCTGGGAGTAATAAAGGACTCTCCTATCTTATCTTATCTTTTATTTTCACGTTACCACCAAACAAACTTTTCTTGCTATGCTAAGTGCATGTACAGGAGTACTAATTTTTGTTTTTAGTAAGTGTTTCAAGATTTATAAAAAATACACAGAATTGCTGTATTGCACAGTGCAGTACTGTACTAAATGTTTTTGTATTGTAACCTTTAATTAATATTATCAATTAGTAGTTTACATACTTAGCACAGTTTTCTTATGTGTGACTACAGTAATAAGTGGCTGACATCTACTTTGGAAACTGTACTGTTTCACATGAACATAATGCTGACGTTAAACAGGGGATATCTGTATATAATAAAAAAATGTAATTTGCTCTCTTACACATACCCTAATGAGGAGTCATGTAGAGCCAAGTACATCTGCTGCCGTACCCCAAAAAGCACTCGGGATTTCATTTCACCCCAAAAAGGCACAGGATTTCATTTGTTAGAAAGGGTTTTCAGATCGTTATTTGATAGTGAGTCAGTGGTTCAGATAACAGGTTATGCTATTGAAATGCCCCACACTTCATATCAGAAATTTGAATAGCAGGAGTTCGGATAGCGGGATTCCACTGTAAAGCCCCTGCTGATTTAAAGCTCTTGGGAGTTGAACAAAAGATCAAACTGCTCAAAGAGATCAACAGAAATAGCTTACATTCATTGAGCAAAATCATTGTATAAAGTCTGCCACACCAAAAACTGAAAGGAAACCTTGATACGATTTCCACTGAACACATGCAACATGTTAAAGTACCTTAAGCGAACTTAGCTTTAAATTTTTCCTTAAAAAGGAAAAGAGCTTGCCACAGAATATTGCTGCAAAAGCCAATACATTGTGTAGTTTTTGCTTCTCTCTATTTTCCATGTACAGTCAGCTCTAGAATTATTGTCACCCTTTGTAAACGGGTAAAACATTTAGCTTAATGACACTAAGAGAAATCGTATAATTAATTTACAATAAAAAAGGTTTTAATTAATTTCTGGTGAAGTTTCCAGAAGTTCTCACGCTAAAATATTCCATGACTGCGTGTTATAAATTGTGTCCCCCCTGCCACCTCAGAAGAGCAGTCTAGACCTCTGCCTATGAAAACTAAAGCCTGCATTTGTCATGCTTCTAAATGAGTGAATAAGTTATTTAACAATGACTAGTAGCCAAATGTGAAAGGTTTGATTGTTGGTTCAGACTTTGTCCGTGTGTTCTCCCTCTGTCTGCATGGTCTACATGCATTAGGTCAACTTGATGTGTGGAAGTCTGTGTGTGTGTGTGCCCTGTGATGGACTCGCACCTGTCTACAAATGGTTTCCACCATGATGCATTACGCATGTATGGCAATGAATTAATGTATGTACCATAAGCAGATAAACAGAAAGCTGGCTTGTTGTTTTCAAGCTTAGTTTGTGTTGCTTACAGATTTGAGGTATTTCTGCATCTTCAAATAATAACAAGAATATCTGATTGGGCTAGATAACATTAGAGCTAGGGCAGTGATGTAAACTCTGGTTTTCAGTAAAGCACTTGCCAAATTTAATCATTTTAAATAAGTCTTATGTTAAATGTAATACAATATCATATTCCATAATTTATCTTTTTTGACTGTGTGAAGTCAGTCAGTCAGAAACTGTGGCATGTGGTCTTAGAATGAACATTTTGACACAATAAAACAATAAATTAATGGTTAGATTTCTCTCATTTTCATAGCACTGTATCTGTAATTACAAAGGGTTCCAACAACTCTGTAACTGACTAGACCTTAAAAGTGAATTGGTTTTGCCCGTCATCTTCCAAGGATGACTTAGTCCTACAGGTAAAATCCATTATGGAGCACTGGATGAGGGGTTAAGATTCAGTGAAATACTGGTGATAGAAAAGCTTATTAAAAAATGGTAAGATTAGTCAGTGAAACGCTGGCAGGCTTTCTTCCAACGGCATGCTGTACACCACAATTCTTTCTTCTCCATCCCATAAACCTTGCGACACTTCTTTGCTTCCCCTCTGGGTTTCCTGGGTAACAGAAGTTTGCATAATAATTACTGTAAGAATATGGAGGAAACTGTGTCAAAAGTATAAAAACTCATAGTTAGAAGCATTTTTTAATATTATACAAATCTAAATGCACAGACAATCCTTTATTGTACCTGGGTCCAGTGGTGGGTTTTGGTGTTGATATGTTAGCCGTGTGTGCCTTGCTGATGGGGGTGTGTGTCATGGGTTGCCTCTTCTCCCCAGTGTTCACAGTGCGTACATGGGTCATGGCACCCTGAAGAAACAAAAAATATGTACCTTGAAACAAACCATCACAATCTAATAGGTAACATTATACAAGGCTCAAGATATATTTTACATTTTACTTTTACAGCATTTAGTTGCATTTACTTGCTCAAGGACCCAACAGTGGCAGCATGGAAGAGGTGGGGTTTAAACCCTGAACCTTCTGGTCCACAGTCCAGTGTCTTCCACAGTCAGTCCACTAGGCTACCACAGTCAAATATCAATCAAAGTCAAATATGTACTGATTGTCAAGCATTATCATAGTGTATTGTAGATTTATTATATCACTCTGGTCCTTTTAAATTATAGTCACAACACCAGCTGATACATGATACAGGTGTGCAGCATTTAACGCTCAGACACAATCAACTGTGCCTATGTGAAGCCTGACGCGACTGGAAGGCACAGGTGGGACTCAAACCTGGGTTTTAACAGTAGTGAGCTAGCAAACTGCAACTGTGCCATACAAGCACAAGTACACTGATGAACTCAGTTTGGAATATTCTAAACACTGATAAGTATTGATAAGCCTCTGTCAACATGTATGTGTGACAGGAAGATTTGAAGGAGTGCCCATTAAGTCGAGGTAAGTGCAGAATATATGGCCAGAGACTCAGCTGTTCGAACATCACACCATATGCCACACACTGTATCAAATTGGCCTGCATGGCTGTTGTCCAAGCCACTTCCAAAAATGATACACAAGAAAATCCACAAACAGTTGACTGAAGACAAGCAGACTAAGGGCGTGCATTACTGGAACCATGTCCTGTGGTCTGTCATGGTTTGGGGCTGCATGAGTGCTTCTGGCTGTGGGAAGCTACAGTTCATTGAGGAAACCATGAATGCCAACATGTACTGTGACATACTGAAGCAGAGCATGATCTGTCCCTTCAGAAATTGGGCCATAGGGCAGTATTCCAACATAATAACAACCCCAAACACACCTCCAAGACGACCACGTCCTTGCTAAGAAATGAGGGTAAAGGTAAAGCATGTCTCCAGACCTAAACCCTATTGATCATCTGTGGGGCATTCTCAAACGGAAGGTGGAGGAGCGCAAGGTCTGTAACATCCACCAGCTCTGTGATATCATCATCAGCTAGCTCTAGCTCGAGTTAAGACAGGGCTGAAAAATAATGGTGGCCACACAAAACATTGACACTTTGAGCACAATTTGGCCATTTTCACTTAGGGGTGTATCACTTTTATTACCAGCATTTTAGACATTAACAGCTTATGTTATTTTGAGGGCACAGCAAATGTATATTTTTATACAAGCTGTAGACTGACTACACTGAATCAAAGTGACATATCTTTAGTGTTGTCCCATTAAAATATATAATAAAATAGTAAAAAAATGTGAGAGGTGTACTCACTTTTGTGAGATACTGTTCATATATGAGAAACAAATAAACAAGTTCCAGTACTAAGTAAACATATTTCCATGCCAACAATTTTAATTCCCAGACTAAATAAACATGTTCTAGGAACAAACCCTTCTAGTTCCAGTAACTAAACAAAGTCATGCTCCAGTATGGCAGATTTCTGTCCTGACATCAAAATGTTCAGCTCAGCTCCAGGGCCAAATAAAGTTTTCAGTTAAAGGACCAAATTTACATTCCAGTAACAAGCAAACGTTCCATTATGGATGGGTTAATGTCAGGACTAAACCAAGGATAAGCCCAAATCAACTATGAACCAAATGACCATGCTCAATTTTGCAGAAAGAACAAATGAACAAGACCAGTTTATTAATTTCACTGATTTATTTATGCTAACGTTAATGTTTTGCTTTAGTGGTCTGATATAAACTTTTGGTAAGTTATATGGTTATAAGTGGCCATAACACAGCTATGAGCAGCAGTGTTTTGTTTAAATATTAAAGAATGTCATAATCAAACATAATGGCTCTAACTGAAAAATGTTAGGGAATTATTAAGAGCTTGTGTAAGGTTGCTGCAGCATTATTAGAAATGCAGTTCCTGTAGTGAATTTGCCTGGTGTGTAGTTCTGTTCAGCAATCCAGGAGAAAACGGACTTTTTGCCGCCACCATTTTAGTGCGGCACAGCAGCATGTGCCCCAGTAAAGTTGGTCTGATGACGCTCCTGGTTTAGACAGCTTCACTTTTGTTCATGCTTTGCCATTCTGAAGATTATTTTTCAGATGGGTTGGCTTTTTAAATAAAATTATTTTGTTTAAAATACGAGCAAGCAAAAGTGCAGTTAACCAAGGTATCATTTGAGCAATTAATACAAACGACCAATATAAATATTATATACTCATCCACTTACCGCACAAAAGCACTTTATAAATACACAACTACAGATTGTAGTCCATCTGTTTCTCTACATACACTTAATTTTCCTTTACTCTGTTCTCTAATGGGCAGGACTTCCACAGATCAGGTCTGCACTGCACTGACACTAAGGAGGCGTTTAGTGTGTGCTTTGCTGGTACATGTAGATCAGATACAGTAGTGCTGCTGGAGTTTTAAAACAACTCTTTTCTTCAGGCAGTCGTCTTTATAAATTTCATTGGACTGGCACGAAACCCAAGTCCTCCACAGTCCATGATAGCCCAACTGTAACCTGTAAACTTTTCTGTAAGCAAATCCCATTTCTTTTAGGGTCATTTCTTACAGTTTGATCACAGACATTGACTCCCGTTTCCACCCACTTATTTCTTATTTCATATTGATTTAAATTATTTATCTTAATGCCTTAATGTTTTCTTTGGTCTACCTGCGTGCTTCCTTTACAACTTTCCCATTATGTTTGTACTTTATTTGTACTTCAGTCCAGATTTTAGACACAGCGGACTAAGAACAAGCAACATCTTTTGCGACATTCCGTGATAATTTAATTCAATTCAAATGTATTTATATACCACTTTTTACAATGGAGCACTGTTTCAAAACAGCTTTACAATCCTATATTATCGTAAAAGGCCAATGCCAAATTGAGCAAGCCTAGGGGACAGTGGAAAGGAAAAACTCCCTGAAAGTAGAAGAAATTAAAAAAAATTGGGACCCATCCTCCATGGGTCACCTAGATGTAAATTGAATAAATACTTATAAAAAGTAATAGTAAAATTAAGTAAATAATATAATTTAAATCAATAATAAAATTTAAATTAGTAATAAAATAAATAACAAAATAGATTTTAAAATGAGTCCTCAGTGGGAGGTCCTTGGAGGCACATCGTCTCTTATTGACTAAATGATGGAGGGAGTTACTGCACTCTGGTGGGACTGGGTTCTGTTAATGAAGACCAGCAGAACAAACCTTCTTAAAGAAGTTTTATAATTCTCTCTGTTGCTTATACTGATAACTCTCATGCTGAAGCCACGATTCATGTCAATCCACTTTGTGCAAAAGCTCTCCAAGGTTTAAACATTCGTTTTTAAACTGACAACTAATTAGCAGATTTAACCTGATGCAGATGTTTGTTTTAGAACTGCAAATTACAGAGCAATTCCGTAATATTTTCCTAAGAATGTAGTGATTCCATATTTTCTTCCTCAACTTAATCTTTTTTCATTGTTTTTTAATGCAAAAAGGTTGGAAGTTTTGTGGCATGCCTCTATAATTAACCTTTTTTCTATCAAATTAAACAATTGAAAGATCTTCCTCCAAGAGTGGTGATTCCATAAATTTAGATGTAAAGTCGGACACATAGACAGTAACACTTTTGCTGTTATGAGTTAGTCATCTTCTATCTAATCCTTCAACAGAACTCACATGGTGCTGGTGGATGCTGGGCATTTTTGGTTAATGGCATATTTCCTGCCAAGCAGTGACACTAAAGTGTTTATAAAAACTCCAGCAGCATTGCTGTGTCTGATCCATCCCATCTGTGCCATTCAAAAAAGACATATTTCCAACATTTCAAAATAAATATACATTTTAAATTGCACAGAATTTTGCTATTAAAGAAATTAAAATACCAAATATTTAACCATTTTCAGAAAAAAAGCTAATTTTGTAGGCAGACAGGCCAGGGTATGATTAAACATAAACAACAAACAAGTTATAGAAGAACTGTGTCAATTTCTACAAAAGGTTTAAAAACCATGCCGGATGAAATCCTACTAAAACGGCACCAAATCCTATTAAAACGGCACCAAAATTTTACCATAATAACCAAGATATTTTAACTTGTCACTGAACTGTACATTTAATACAACAACATTAATATTCAAACAAAAGAAAATGTACACAAGCTTTTTACCGCTGGGGCTTTAAAAATGATGGGCGGTGACTGCCAGGAGAAACTGATTGTGCTCTGGGTGTGCAGTGGCTCAGATGAGACTGTAGGAATGTTGACAGGAGTAGTGGCCTAGAAAACAAGCCAGTTTTTTTTACACATAAACACATCTTAATGACTGGTTATGAAGAATGTCTATTGAAATAGTATGAACAGAAAAGGGTCTTATCATGAAGCTAAACATACTATACATATTAATGCAAATAAAAGACCAGCCTAATCACAATGGCTTGCTATTAATGCACAAGTACAAAACAAGTCAACATGTACAGACTTATTTTCTTATATTATACATAATGTTACCTGATAGGCGTGGTCAGTGCGGATATGGCACAAGGTGGAAGGTGCTGATTGACTGAGTGGGCTGGGGTTTGTTTGCCTTAGCTCAGATCGCACCATTTCTGTGGCCAGTGGGAAGACAGGGGGTGGGCCGGCAGTTGTTGGGGAAGTCGGCGTTAGGTTTGAAAGTCCTTCAGACAGTGTGTCCATATTCACCTCAATTTCTGAGTAGTAGAAGTCCTCCTCGCCATCACTATAGTCAGAATCTCCATTCCGCCTACACACACACACACACACACACACACACACACACACACACACACACACACACACACACACACACACACACAC
>JAUZSU010127090.1:0-17287 GCA_034780255.1 Parotocinclus maculicauda | reverse complement strand
TCGGAAACACCTTCAGAGGAAATATAGAGTCAGATCTTTACATATGATTAATATATATATATATATATATATATATATATATATATATATATACTGACGATCTGTTATTATACAATACCTGACAAAAGTCTAAGGCCACCATTAGATTAGATATACCATCCTTTTAGCAATGTTAGAATGCCCATATATAATTATATTTCAGTCCCTTTATTAAAATACAACCAGAAAATACTGTAAATTTGGATGCAGTATTAAGGAAATGATCAGGAATAAACAGCTTTTATAGGCTACAGACGAGAGAATGTTGTGTGAGGAAAGGATTTTGGGAGATTGGACCGTCTGAGTTTGCTTGGACAGTCCTAAAGCGTCAGGTTTGTGCACATGCTCACTTTTATATGGACATGTTGCTAAAACAACAAATCTAATGGTGGCCTAAGACTTTTGCCCAGTACTTTACATGTTTTTTGTTATTGGATTTGAACAGGGGTAACTTTATTATTATTATTATTATTAATATTATTATTATTATTACAGCTGTTTAGCCAAATAAATCACACATTAGTCGTATCATTTAAATAAACACAAATCAGCACTGACGATAAAGTACAGGATTCAAACCCGATCAGGATCTGATCAGTATGTAGTAAAGTTTAGAAATGTTTACTAAAAGTGCTGGAAAAAGAAAAAGCTCCCAGTGTTTTACAGTAAATAAACCAAAACAAATCTGCTTTTATTTATACTGGGTTTCTAAGCTAATTGATTTATTAATGACCTGGGTACGATTATTCATTTATAGGAAATAACGTTCAGTGTTTTTTTTTTAGTTTTATTAATTAAAATGAGTTTTAAGAAAACAATGAGCATTTATTATAAAGAAGCTGCTTCTTTTCTTAATGATCTCACACATTACAAACTGTTCTCTTTCTATGATAAAATAAAAGTTTGATCCGTATTTTATTTCCTATGTAAAGCCCAGACTTTTTTAATTGTTTGTTCCTCGGATGTTTCTACTTAAGAATCTACTGAGGAGGGAGAAAAAAATACAAATAAATCTTTATTTTTCAGCACTTTTCAATTTCTCGACGACTATGTGGAATCAATACAAGAAAATATTTTTTTAGTTAAAAAAAAATTGATTTACCCTACAATTAAATTAAAGTGAATCTGGAAAAAAATTTAATGAACAGAAGAAAACCGTTGGCGGAAAAAGCTAAAAAAATATTTTTAAAAATATTTTTTTATTTTTATTTCAACCATCGGTGCTGCGGCGGATCTGAGAAATTTAATTTAATTAATTTTTTTTCTTCAAATATGATCGTCGTCAAGTCCGCAATACAAGCAATAAATAACTCTAAAGGTGGCTGCTTATTTTGCCCCTAAAGTCTACGAATGAAAGCTCCCTAAATCTCATCAGTATATAATAATAACCAAGCATTTTCTCTTCTTTTAGTTTTAGTTTCCACTCGATCACACCTTCCTGACCAGAATAAGGTAACCGGATGCTAAATAAAGGCAGTTTGAGTTTAGAGAGCAGCAGATTTGGGATTTTGGATCCTGTTGGAGATGTGTAGTTGGAGGAGTGACTGACAGGGATGGAGGGAGAAACCTGAGCTGGGCACTGATTAGTTTGATCGTATTGCAATCACGACCTGCACTCAGCACCTTAATGAAATCTCCACTGGACAGGCCGTTTGTAAACACGTCTAACCAAGACCACAAGGTCGGCCTGTGAGACAGAATCGAGTCCAATTTGTCCGTTAATGGACTGCGACTGGAAGAGGATCTGTGGAATCCCGGGCGTTCCCTAACTCTCTCTCTCTCTCTCGGACTCTGGTACGATTTCATGCCCCGAAGCTCTGCCGGGGTTTGGCTCCTATTAGGCCTCCTCATGTGAGGTTTACGTTGGAGGGTATTTGCTCTGCAAACTCAATAAAAGCGGGTTATTTATCAGGACGGCTTATGGGCTCTGACTGAACGGTGTTGTAAAGTCTCAAGTGAAACCAGCTGCTGCTGAAATTAAATTAGCCGCAGCCAATAAGGTGAAAAACCAGAGCCGTTTAACAGCTTATTAACTGGATCCTCTTCTGCTCACACACACAATCCAGTCCTGTTTTATCATTTCTCCACTCTGTCGCTTCACACCTAACAGCTTTCACACTTACTTACTATCAGCCAGCCCAGCCCGGTCAGCAAGGTCCGGACCTTTTTAGGACCTAAACATTAATTTGAACCTATTACTGAATGTTTTATTTACTTTAAACTTGTTATTTAGTGTCTGCTGTGTGTGAGGGTTGTGAGAAAGGGCGTGGCTGAAGCACCTTGCATCATTAGCACTTTGGTCCTTATGCCATTACCTGTAATGTAACTAACGACGTATTCTCTTTTCTCTCCGAGCCCAGTTCCAGGCCGACACACCAAGATATTATTTTGCTTCGGCTCCACCTGAAGTGTGCTTCCATCATGAGCTCCAGCCACACCATAATCAGACCACAGAGGGCAGGAACTCCCTCGATCGTCCCGGCCAGGAGGATGCCATGTCATCAAAAATGACCCACTACAGACAAAACATCCTTTATTTCTTTATCTCTTAGATTCTCTATTTTATTATACTCTACTGTCATTTTACTATAATTATACTATTTGTTTTGCTCATATTTATTAAAGCTATGTATAAACACTTAATAATTGGATCGAGTAATTTAGTTCTTAATTAATTTAGTAATTTAGTGCCCAAAGAGTTCGGGTTCGTTTTTGAGTCCGTTTTTTATATTATTCAGGCAGATTTGCTCCGTTTAGGCTCTAAAAATAAACCTGACTTGACTTATCCCAGGCTTAACCCACACAGGGTGCCAGGGTGCCAGGGTGCCAGGGTGCCGTGCCACCCGACTGCCAAACTGCAAATCTTATGTTCTGTTTACTCTTATATAAGCATCTGAAGTGTTAGCTCACCTACTCCTGTATGTTTTTGAGAGTGTGTATGCAGGGAGGTCATGCCGGTGTCAGTCACACACGTGTGTGTGTGTGTGTGTGTGTGTGTGTGTGTGTGTGATCCAGCTCATCCATCACATCACTCCTCCCGTGGTGTTTACAAGCCTGTACGATGGTGGAGGGAGCTGGAAGCGTTCCACACCTACAGCAGCACCTCCTGCTTATCACGCTGCTCTATTATCCATCACTGCTCCCACATTTCCACCTGATTAGACCTAAACCCCCTGTTCCGGAAGCGTAAGTCCCTAATTAGGCGCTCCGGCGCTCCACAGCTGTCTAAAGGGAAGCTGAACTACGGGCGAGACCTGTCAGCAGCTTCCAGCGACCTCGTGCTGGACCGGCAAAGCACTTTCCACATTCTGACCCCTGCTGTCAATCATTTCTGTGCTCGCATTCCCTCAGGCTGCCCCCCTGCTGTGTGGTCTGATGTCTTCTCCAGAACTTTGCTTCCTGCGTTTTCCGGGCGCGAGGAAGCTCGGGGGGGGGCGGAGCCTGCACACGCCGCACTGAGCAGAAACGAGTTCCACGCCCCCCCAGCCCAGGTAGGTCTCGGGTCTTTCCTTTTCCGGATGAAACCGCAACGTCGATCCGCTAAACTACGCGCTCTGAACGTACAGCACGTCCAACCTTGACCTTGAAGCGGGTGGGCTACAGCAGCAACAAGCTAAGGGCACAGCTCAGCTCTCCGAAACGTGTAACGGGCTACGCTTCTACACCCACAGCTCTCCTAACTCCTCCCATCTTTATTTGGGATGCTCCAGGGTGGACCAGGTATCAGGTGGCAGGGCTGAGCAGGTGATTTAGAGCCACGGCGTGCCCCGCTCCCTGCAAGGCCCTCTTTTATGTCCTGCCCCGGGGTCAGTGAGGTTGGACGGCTCCAGATGTTGCTGTCAGTCGCAGGCTTGACCTGCAGGATGTGTCTGGTAGGCGGGCGTCCCCGGGGCCTCTTGCACTGGTAATTGATTTCAGGGAGAATGGCCCAGTCGAGGACACACTCTCACCCACATGCCGGCCGCTAAGGGTCCGGGGCTCGGCCCGCGCCGCACTGTCAGCGGTAATTCAATTAGAGACGCGGGACTGTGACCGAGTGCAAGACGTCAAACTCTTTTCCATATGTGTGGATTTTCCTTCCTTCTGCTCCGGAGGCACCAGGTGATGGCAGGGGTACACAACAAAACTGGCATCATGGATAACTAAAAGCCCAAACTGGGATTTGTTCTTGGAGTCACAAAAGGTGGTGCTTTATATTAATCCCCGAAATACAGAGCTCATAAAACACCCAGCCATAAAACCCTGGGAGAACTGTGAGTCCTGCCAACCTGAACCCAAGCTCCGGTGCCCGCTGTGAACCCAAAGTGGGAGTGGCACTCAGGATCCCTGTCTTAAGTCAGACTTATTCTAATCTTCATTTTACATTCCGATAAAACGGACCGGGTTTAATAATATCGTAAAGTCTTAAGGGATCTGCCCAAATCATGCAAACACTTCATTTTACTATCAAACATTTAATCAATTTATATATAAAAACTAAAAAGTGTCAGAGAAACGAAATAACAGAAATGTAATCCTGTGAATAAAATAATAAAATAATACATTTAATTCGATCTTATTTAATTCCAGTCCTCGAGAAGCCACTTTGTTTATTTTACAGACGATGCTGTTTTTATTTACAGACTAATTATTATTATTATTATTATTAATATTAGGTAAAGATTTGATCCGAATAATCTCTAAAGGATTTGAGTTTTAGTTTTAGAAATAGTAACCATGTCATAAAATCAGATTCCAGCCATTATCTTCCGCTTAATCCACACCGGCCACTTTAGAGACACCAATTAACCTACAACTCATGTCTTTGGGCTGTCAGAAGAAACCAGAGTACCCGGAGTAAACCCACACAGACACGGGGAGGACATGCAGACTCCGTACAAAAAGGACCCAGACCGCCCCGCCCTGGGATTGAACCCGGGACCGTCTTACCCTTAAAATTAGAGTCTGGAACAACAAACGGGGGGACGGGACGGGACGGGACGGGACGCTGTATCCCTGTATGAAGTCCTTCTTCTTAAATTCTGACCCCAAACCCCTGCTAATAAAAGTTATCATAGAGTTCAGAATTATTTAATTATTTACTTAATTAATTAAGCTGTAACCTCACATGTTTGTCAAAATCAAACAAACTCGCTTAAACCCCTTTAACGCTGGCACACAGACGGGTACGTGGTGTCCACATGCCCCGTCGCCTAAGCAGGGAAAAAAGTCACAAGATCTCAGATCCTCCACGTTTTAATTCCGGACTTATTTTGATCAAACCCACCTTGTTTTAGAAGAGATAAAGGCACCGTGCCACATGTCCGTACCACAGGCCCAAGGCCCCCCCCCCCCTCCTTCCCCCCTGACCCTGTACCCGTAGATGGCATGACAGCTATTAAGGATGTAATCAGCCGCGCCTAGTTTGGATCACGTAATCATTTCAGGGCGGTCAGAGAACCTCTGAGAGAGCGAGAGGGACGAGGGGGACGAGGGGGACGAGGGGGACGAGGCGGGTCGAGGCAGGACGAGGCGGGTCGCTGCTTTGAATTAGCATCACCAGCTGAAGGGAGGGTAAGTAACGTAACGGCATAACAGCAGGTAATAACACCGCCCGCACCGATGTGCGTAATGGGGCCTTCTGCCCGGCTCTGCCGTCAATCAAAGGCTCTTGATTAAAATTGGCCGGGATGGGCTTTCGCCGGGAGCCAGAGGTCACGTATGCGAGCGCTGCCGGGATCCGCCGGCACACGGGCCGCACTCACTACCAGAAATTGGTTGCAGCTGAGGCAGATAGAGCGCTCCCTTCATAGCCGGGTAATGACGGCTCGGCACGCCGGCCCACTGAGCCCCACTTCCGACCCAGGTGAGACTTTTGACCTTACATCTGTTTCCTGTTGCTGAGCCGGTGCACAAGGGAAGGCCGAGACGCTCCAAACACACCCCGCTCTCAAAGCTCTTACCGCCAGCCAACAGGCACGGCGTTCTGCCAACGGGCATCCTGATCAGCCTGGCACCGGCACAATAGGGGCTGATTCAACATAGGGGTGATCTAAAAGTCCTCGTGCGTTTATTGCATAATAACTTATTGCATGATGATCATTGCTTTGACCACGCCCACCGCCGACCCGCTGACCTGCAGACAAGAATCAGTCCTAAATGAACACGTTTGAAAAGTGTAAAACGAATAAAGAAATACACTCTAAATAAATTATACTGCCGTTTCTTAGACTGACCGCTAGATGTCGCTCTGAACAGGTGCATTGTCTCCTCATTTAGACTTCAATCTCCGGATATGATCAGGAAAAGAATAAATTCTATTATTATTATTAATAATAAAGAGTAATCGTACAAATCATTGCCGTTTCCTGTGTTATATATTATATTTATATACTGTATTAATAAACAAACCACACCATCAGCAGGAACCAGAGATCATAATAGAAAAATGAGACTAAAAATAATAATAATTATTATTAGAACTAGTATTAATACTAATTAAAATATTATAAGTAAACTTTATATACAGTATAAAATTATTGATCCTATTATTGACGTTCTCATTATTAAATCTATTATTGTATTGTTAGTAGCGCTATTATTATTTATTATTCATATTATTATTATTGTAGAAAAATAGTGATCTTGGTATTTATGATAATATTTTTATTGATTTTTTATTATTTTTGGTAATAGTATTAATATCATTCTATTTAGTAGTAGTAGTATAAGTATTAATATAAATTAGATTAAATGAATTAATAATTATTTTTTTTATTATTATTATTATTAATAATATTAATATTAAATAGATAGTACAATTATTGTTATAATTATTTATATTATTATTGTTGTTATTCTATTATTATTTTTTTATTTATGTTAATATTAATATTATTATTATTATTATTATTTTTTTATTTTTTTTTATTATTACTGATATTGTTATTAAATAGAGATTACAATTATCATTATTATTATTCATATGATTATTGCTGTTATTCTATTATTATTATTAATGTTAATATTAATATCAATATTATTATTATTATTATTATTATTATTATTATTATTATTATTGATATTAGTGATATTAATATTAAATAGATAGTACAGTTATTATTGATACTATTACTGATACAGTGTTGTTATTATTATTATTATTATTATTATTATTATTATTGATATTAGTGATATTATTATTAAATAGAGAGTACAATTATTGTTATAATTATTTATATGATTATTGTTATTATTCTATTATTATTATTATTATTATTATTAATGTTATTATTAATATTAACATTATTATTATTATTATTATTATTGTTATTATTATTATTATTGATATTAATATTAAATAGATAGTACAGTTATTATTGATACTATTACAGATACAGTGTTATTATTATTATTAATATTATTAGTGTGTATTATATTTAATATTAGATGTAATGTAAGGTGTAGGATATTCTCTAATTACAGTGATCTTTACCTTCATCATTCATTCTGAGATCAAAGCACAGATTTTAATCAGGGAGCAGAGATAAAGCCCCACAAACACCGCGTGCTCTTATAGAACCAATCCCACTCTAGATATAAAGTCTGAAGATCCGGACGATGATCTGTAATCAATACTGCCAATAAAATCAATCACACTGATCAGTTCAGCGATCCAATTACAGCGAGCTATAGCTAACCTTCCAAAACAACACAGCGAGTGAGCCGAGCTTTGGGAATCAATCAGAGGAGGGAATCGATTCCAAAGAGTCGATTCTTCAAATCTGGCTCGACTTAAAGAGCTTATTGGCGCATGCGTGTTAAAAACAAGAACAACAGTAGAATAATAATAATAATAATAATAATAATAATAATAATAATAATAATTATCTGAGGTCTAAATTACAGATCTGTAAGAATTTTGTTTATTTATTTGTCAAATTAATTTTTTTCATTTTTCCTTTTCATTCTATTTACATCCAAATCCGTTCTGTGAGGGTAGAATCGATTCCCTGATTTAGAATCAGAATGGGAATCGACTCTCAGGAATCGAACATCCCTATGTGATGGCGTCACAGCCTACGTCACGCCAGCGCGGTCACGCCTTCGCAGTTGACGTCACGGGCATAGGGGAGCTGATGTGGCCCTGTGCTCTGAGTATGTTTTGGTTCAGGCCTCGTGACGTGCTGCTTATTTTTGGAAGCGAGTGATTTGACCTTTCTTCTACCTGGCCCCTGGTTCTGAGTGTGCCTCCATCACACACACACACACACACACACACACACACACACACACACAAACACACACACACACACACACACACACACAAACACACACACACACACACACACACACACACACACACACACATACATATATATATATATATATACATATATATATATATATACACCTAAACTGCTATTTTGCTGTATCTCAGTGACAGTAAGCAGCTTATGAGCTTATACACTCCACAAACACTTTATTAGGCATGCTTCCTTGTTTCTACACTCATTGTCCACTTACCATACAGCTATTTGTAGCTCTACAATACAATTCTAGACTATAGTGCAACTGTTTCTCCAAAAACTTTGTCCCCTTTAATTATCAGGTGAATCATGTGCAGTACTGAAATAATATTACTAACAATATTGTAAAGCTGCTTTAAAACAATGCACCACTGTAAAAAGCGTTATATAAACAAATTTGACTTTGAGATTGAGATGACATTGATTTGGTGGTGGTGTGTTAGTGTCCATGTGCTGGTATGAGTGAATCAGACACAGCAGAGCTGCTGGAGTTTTTAAAAACATCAAAAAGTGTCCAGCAACCAACATCCACAACACAACATAACACAAACTGCAAAAGTTGAGCTACAGCCTCTGACTTTACATCTACAAGGTGTAGCAATAAGGTAGATTTATCTATTAGAGTGCACAGTGAGTAAACACGGCGTTAAAAAAATATAGTTTCTCATGCAGGCAAATCTCCCACCAAGCGGGACAGACAAGGCAAACCACATAATGCTACTGATGTTAAACTGCCTAATGCAACCTGATCATACACTCTTGTGAATGGCCATTTGTGTGTACTAGCGTAATATTTTTGCCTGTGCAAAAATGACTGGATAGCTACACAACAACCTTATCACGTCTGGTTAAGGCAGTGTCTGGTTAAGGCAGTGTCTGGTACAGACGCTTTCAGAATTTATGCTGGAACTCTAGCGCCATAGATACGCAGGTGTTCAGCATGTGCACCTGTGCTTGGACGAACACAAATGACACGTCAAAAGTCACCCGGCCCAAGATGCCCCAGTGGTGGCCCGAGCACACCTGTGCCATTCAAATGTGCCTGTTGTTAGAGAACTGGACAGCTGACATGACATGGGCTGGCCATCAGGGGCAAGAAGTGATCAAACAAAAATGGAAATAATTAGACTAAGGAAAGGCAAATGATTCATTCTGCATGTTTTACTGTCACTGAACATGCAGACGAGTCTATGGCATCACAAAATTAGTTTGGACTATTCCAAGGTGCAAAATTGATATTTTGCCTAGTATTAGGTGCCAAAGCAGCATGGCTACTAGTACAGAAAACTGCACATTAAGATAATAATACAGAATTGATTTCTATGATAGTATGTATAATAACATTAACTGTGAAACATTCCTCAACACAGAATCTCCACTAATCCACCATGGTCATAGGTCTTCTCTTGTGTGCTCTCCTCTTCAACACAATCCAAATGTTTTCAGATTTGGAGTCTTAAAGACACCTCAAACATTACTATTTGCAAATCTCCAGTATTCTTCTGATCCTTGGACAACGTTTTGCCTCGTGAACCATCATCCTTACAAAGTAAGGGAGAAGAAATCCACTTATGACATCTTTTGAATTTGATCTTATACCCCAGTGAAAAGGAAGTCTTGGACAACAGTATAAGTGTTCCTAAACACTTAACTGAAAACCATAAATGGTATCATACTGAAGTTACACTTTGCTAATAAAACTCTTTAGTGTGCCATAAAGTGTGGGACATTCCTTTAGGTAAATATAATTTTATTCTGTTAAGGTATTATTTTTATGAGACTAAATTTAACCCAGCATGGCACAATAACTCTGCAAATTCTCCAATGGAATGCTCAAATATTGGCTCATAATAGGTTGCAGTTGTAACCAAAGGAAGTAACTATTATAGCAAGGGAATTTGCAGAAATATGGAGATAGTGGGTAAAATGCTTAAGAGAAGTCTCCGGTTGCTTTGTACCGAGCTGCATGGATAGCAGATTTGCTCCCCATGCTAGCCTGAGCAATTATCAAAGCCAATCATGGCCACACATGGGAACCTGGAAGCCTTCCTAAGCATAGTGCATGAGGCAGGGAGCAGGCCCGGCATGTGACTAATACACATCTGATACATCTAACTTAGTCTCTGGGAGTGACTTTTACTACTGTCTGTGATTGTGAGGGCTTGAAAAGCAATGCCTCAGTGGTAAAATAGTGAAATGCCTTGAAACGTCTATATAAGGCTATGCAATTGGTCTGACTTGCTCACACCTATAATACGTACTGCCACCCAACACCTCTCTAGTGCCCAGTGTTATGGGAACAGACAATCCTGATCTGCCCAGCCAGGCTTTCCAACTACACTGTGCTGCCCTCGACCCTGTGAACGCTGGCAGAGCCTAGTAGGTTGGGGCTAAAAAAGGCCCCGGTGAGAGGAACAGACACAGTCTGCAGTATCCAGCTAATCCCATTAAATCAAAGGCTGTGCCAAGAGACAGGGTCAGCCAGAGTGCCACGTCACTCACCGGCACCTTTGGCACTGACTGAGACCTGTAGATGAAGGAGAGGGGGTTATTGACCTTAGCCCAGGTTGTAGTGGAAGGGAATGTAAGCCACCTGCTGAACACTAGGTCTGATGGGTATGTTGGAGACAGAGCAGGGCCGAAGACTAAGATGCCTGGGATACAGTGAAGCTAAGCTGATTGCTCCTGTTGCAGCCAGATTGGTTTAATGTGTGGTTTGAGGATTGCATCAGCATGCTGGTGATCAAAAACCATGTCCAACCCTTCCAGGGTCAGCCAAAGTGTGAAGGGGCACCAAGAGTGGCTGCATGTCAATCCATGTGAAGTGACACACAATCACATACAAACAATTAGTGAGTACAGGCAAGAAACCTTTAGTCTAACACTACCAGTGAATGGCATTCTACTGACACCAAACTGACCACACAATGAAAGTCTCAGTTAAGCTTGTACCATGACCTGATTTGTAAGGTAGGCATGGTTTCAGTGAGGACCATGGGCCGTCGCTGCTGCAACGGACACCATAGTCTAAATTCCACCCTCTTCACAGGTGCAACATTAAAACATAATAGTGGCCAGGCCACAAAAAAGTTCTGAATATTGGGAACCAGCCAAGCACAAGTAATTGTATTAGTAAAGTAGGTAACATATACCACACATGTAGTTCGTTCATTAAATGAAGTGCCCTACACTAGTCCACTCTGTCTTGATTTTGTACTAAGAGTGATTGCTACATGCAACATGAATACACACTTGTGGTTAATCTTACATTAATAGATATAATGTTATATCAAGGTTTAAGGTGTTTGTGCCCTATAATGGATTGGTGCCCTATAATGGATTGGTGCCCTGTCTAGGGTTGTTCGTATCTTGCACACTGTGGCGCTGGCTTTGTTGTGACCCTGACTAGGACTAAGTGGATAAGAAAAATTGAATAAAAATTTTACTCGACTGCTTACTTAACCCATTAACTGTCACATTTTTTTCTGAACATTTTTTAACTTTATTTCTGTCCACCTACAACCCAACCAATCCCATCCCATCAGTAGGCGAGTTAAAGCACCCAATCCCCAAATGGGGATCATGGTTTTTAATGGGCTTTACAACGCAGCACCTCCATCGCATATTTGACCACAATGGCTCATATCAAATGCATTTATTACTATGTATGCAGTATTACAGACTCCAGACATGAGGTACAATGACATGAGATAGCTGGAAACGCCAAACCGTTCGGTAAAATTGTATAATGCATCAAGCTAGTAATTGAGGTCTAAATCCAGTCCTGACCAAGCTCTCTCTTTTGTTTCCCCCTTGTGTTTTGTAAGTGCCCCAAAAGATAAAAGTGAGGACAAGCTCACCGCGTTTTTTTGGCTGACATGACTCGAAGCCATATGGTCTGTATCTTAATGCCTGGTGGCCTTACCAGTTTCAGAGGTTCATCTGATCCTATTTTTATTAGCACTACAGCAAAAGGTTTGATTCTAATCATAAGAAGAGTCAACAATAAACGTGACAAAGTAGATACACATTTTTTTGAGATAACAAAGAAACATCCAGAAATAGATTAAGGATTCTATCTCTGGACGGTCATGGATAAGCATGCGGAACTGACCCTGCAGGAAGGCACTTCCCAGACTCAAACCCTGGACTCCACTAGGTCATCCAAGCACATCATCATCAAAACATCAAATCCCAGAAGTCAATTTAGAGAAACCAAGCAAGCACTTTAGTAAGAGCAATTAACCAAACACAGGTCTTTGGATTGTGGGAGTGTATCTCAGCACCAGGATAAAACGCTGGAACAAGAAGAGCATACGAACCGGGGATCTCTAGAGCTGTGAGGTGACAGGGAGGTCACAGTAAGTATACTGCCCACAAATATTAGTTAGTTTTAGAAATATCTAAATGTATAAATACAAAGTTAATTATTAAATATCCCCCAATTTTTGTGAACAGTGCATTTGCTTATATACTATATAAGCCTTTTTGTCTTCTAATTTTGACCACAACATTAAAATGTTTTGGTTGTATTTTAATAAAGAGACTGACAAATATCAATATCAATAAAGAGACTGTCAGGATACCACTGCTATAACACTGGAAAATCAATTTTAATAGTGACCTTAGACTTTTGCATGGTACTGTATCTCACAATTCCCATTACCTGCTTCCTTCAGGATTGAGGAAAAAGGTACATGGACTATGTGGCTGCAATCTTGGACAGGACGACAAGTTATCACAGGGCACATGAACCTATTCATACCAACTCACACTGGGGCACTTGGAATGCAGAGAAAGAGAGAACATGCAAACACAACACAAGCAGAGATTAGGTCTCTAGGAACTGTGATGAAACAGGACTAAAGACTGTGCCACTGTGTTGCCCCGTGATAAAACAGAATAACACATGAAGAGAACTATGCATGACTAAGCTGAGGTAAGCCTGAGAATCCAAACCACAGAACTCCTCACTGAATGGGATTCTCGTCATGTCTCCAGGAACTCATTACCAGAAGAATCAATATGTTCATTTACATCAACCTGTTTACACACCAGCCACATTACTGCACTGCTGGATATGTAAGCTCACAATGAGAAATGATTGAGCGGCTGCTGAATTCAATCATGCATAAAAGAACAATAAGACCTGCATAATCAAATCCACGGCAACGGTAAATACGCACAAGCATGTACTTGTGCTCTGCCTGCCACGATTGCTGTAATACGCATAAGTGGATCAAAAGTTGTAATAAACCAGGTCCTGCAAAAAAATAATGCTAAATAAGTAATACTATGAGGTGTGACATGAAGGACTGGCAGAGTGTAATCCACTTTCTGGGGAGTGTACACATGCCAAAGAGCCTGGTGCTTTGGCAGGGCAGATGAAGATATCAAAGTGGGGGAGAGAGAGCAGACTCTGCATGCTGAGGAGGCATGGGAGGAAGACAGTGAGCGAAAGAGTGAGAGAGAAAGAGATGGAATGAATGAGTGTGTAAAATCGAGTAAGCAATTGAGCAAGACAGACAGTACAGCAAAGAGAGAGAGGGAGAGAGAGAGAGAGAGAGAGAGAGAGAGCAAGAAAGAAAGAGAGAGAGAGAAGCATGAGTCAAACTCTGGGTGCTCCCCGAGCGCCTCAATGTGCAAACAGGGCATGGTTTAAAGCCATCTCCACATGCTGTACCCAGGGATTTCTTCCTTTCCCTCGCTATTGCCGTCATTTCGACAGACGTGAAAGAACTCCTGCCTTTGCACCAAGCACGCAAAGGGGACTCTGAAAGCGTCCCAGCCCAAAGTAGGTGCAAATCCAGTCGCAATGTGATCAATTTTTAATTCCTCTCCTGGCTTTTCATGTTTGTCTGCATTGTCAAGAAAAAGCAAGGTGAGAGAAGCTGGAGTCTTCCTTTGCTCTTTTAACATGCACACGTATGCATAAAAACATAAAATCAGCATAAACTTGACACCCAGCACACGCGCAGGATTATGGTTAAACTGCATTAATGCCACTGGGGAACAAAAACCGAACTATAATAATTTCATCTTCAGGTAATGTTTTATTCTGTCCAGAATTGCGATAATCAGTGGTATGTACTGGGAACAGGGTGTGTTTAGTGAACTTACTACACTAAACTGAAACAAAAACACTGAAATAATGTATTTAAACTATAAATACCGCCTCAAACACAAATACACTTTTAACTTTTTTTACTTACAACCCAAAACCAAAAAAAGTTGGGAGATTTTGGAAATGCAAATAAGAAAAAAACTGCTGTGTTTCTTAACTCACTTTAACTTTAATTTCATTGTCAGCAGTATGAACCCAAGACATATCGTGTCTAAACGTCCATGAATAAACGCCCACTCCTGCATTTCAGGCCTGCACAGCATTCAAGTTGGGACAGTCATGCACACTTAAACATTGTTGATACCAAGTAATGAAGTGTTTCAGGTATTACTGTGTCCATTTATTGCAGGCAGGTGAGGTCAGGTCCAGTACTCATACCCTAAGCTTCCACAGATATGCCTTTTTAATGTGTACAACATATGGTTCTGCTTTGAAAAATGCATGAAAACGATGACGTCTTGAACACAGCATATGCTGTTCTAACAACTCAATTTACTTTGCTGCATTAATGCTGCAATAACAGAGGTGTAAATGACCAAAGGCACTGACACAGCCCTGTACCTTAACACTTTTTGGGCTCACACTTTCTGCAATGCAGTAAAAGTAAAATAACTATAAGACTGCGTTTTTATTTGCGTATTTTATAATGTGTCTAAATGCATGACGAATGAATAAAAAATGAACCAAACTTTGAATATAATTAACACAAACAGAAAAGCTGCAGATACTGCAGCATATATTACACAGAATTCCATATGTACCGTAACTGTGTGAAGCCCCAATATAAACATTAGCGTTGAGGTCAAGGTACATACTGTAGGAATTTCCTGTGTGGAGACAGACATAATAGACGTCCCCAGCAATGGGACCATTAACACCTTATTACAGGCTGCTAAAAGATATACAGACAAAAATAAAACATGATGGATAACGCAAGCATAAACACATGGTTATGTGAAAAAATTAATTACACAAGCAGGCAAGATGGTGCCCTTATCAGCACAGATAAGATCGGATCAGGAATTACGCACTGATCAATCCAAGCATCCCCATTCTGGAACAGGCTCGCTCCTTTAATGATTTGGGACTTCCCGTCCCCCTGCCCCCACCCCTTTCCATGAGAGACTGCGTAAAGTCGATTTCCTGCGCGTCGGTGCTTATCGTAATTGCACCGTGAGGCGGCTGGGTCCGCTGCTGGTGACATCTCTGGTGAAAACGAGCAGAAAATCTAAGTGCTCCATATCAGGGAATATTTTTACTCCTGCTAATGTGACTTAAATACCTTGTTCCACAGTCGAGTGGGCTGGCACCTGCTGCATAGGAACCGGCCAATTACCGCACAGTCGCTCTAATTTTCTGATTCAATTAGGATGCTTCAGAGCTTTGCCGTCTAATTGCAAACTACTTCACAGTTACCTCTCTGATTAATCGCTGCCCATCTGCAAGCCATCGGAGAACTTTGTGGAACAAATCTGTGTATTTTAGAACGCAGACCAACTGGAGCCCACGGGGCTGCCTGAGCCTGGCTCCACTGGAACCCTGTGCCAAAACGGAGCAGAAATGCTGATTGGACAATCACTCCAATCATTTCACAGTGACACCGCTGCTGCCAGATTGCAATAAATGCAGAGTTCACAGTCATGTGACTCGAGGATTTAATTATAGGAAAAATTGCATTAACAGGGAAAACATGTCATTAAAACGTCTAGCTGATATTCACTATGTCTACATGTGAGCGGTTAACACAATTCATAACCATGTTTTATAGTAGCCAGTATGAGTCAGCAAATGGCTGAAGATGATTTTATGATACATAACATTCATAACGCATTACTTGTGCTACCAGTTGACAATAAAACACCCTTTAATGGTGTAAAATAATAAATATTAACTTATCTTACAACTAACATCCTGAATCCTAAACAACACTACTGGACTACTTGGTCATATATTTGGCTCTTCATTCGAGCCTGGTTCATCTCAAGGTTTCTGAAGACCTAAGACTGCGCAATAGTCTTATCGGCCACCATTAGATTTGTTGTTTAGCAATGTCTAACAACCATATAAAAGATATGGCTGATGACTGGACCCAAATATTTCTAACCATAATAGTATTTTCCTCTGGTCCGTTCTTGGTGAACTTTAGCTTGTTGTAACATTTCCACCCTGATCTCCTTGCAAAAAAGCTTTTTGGCTGATACCCTTTCAAAAACACAATTCCTGATCAAGCTTGTCCAGACTGTAGAAGGGTCAACTTGGCATCCAGATGAAGCTGCCAGATGCTACTATTGCTCAAGTATAAGGGGAGATCACACTAAATACTTTCCACTGTACTCTATAGAAGCTGATGTCTGATTTATTTCAGTTTTTTAATACTGCATACACATTTCCTTTATTTTCTTGTTGCACTCTAATAAGGAGGCAGAGAAATAATTATATATGGTCGTTATACTATTGCTTAACCAATGGTGTTTCTAATCTAATGGTGGACTAAGACTTTTGCACAGTACTGCATATAGGTGGTTTCCTTGCTACTGTCACTTTTGTTCAACTGAGGTCTAGAATCTGTTCTAGCTTCTCTGTGATACTTCCTGTTATTGAAATCACTACATATTATTTCATAGAGTCTCAGTTCTCAGTTCTTATGACTTTTTTATTTATTTATTAGAAACCAGGTTAGCTGATGTACAGGCTTAAAAACGCACTCACATCCACAGCAGGGCTGCAATGTCAAAGCTGTAGCACTCTGCCCAACCTGACCCTGCAGTCCCTCTGTACGCTAGCACACACCTTAGAACATTTCCAAGGACAAGGGAAGGGGTGTTTACACAGTCTG
>JAUZSU010127080.1:0-17287 GCA_034780255.1 Parotocinclus maculicauda | reverse complement strand
TGATCTTATCTCTGACATCCTTAGAAAGCTCTTTAGTCTTGACCATGTTGAAAAGGTTAGAGCCTGACTGATTAATTAAGTCTGTGGACAGGTGTCTTTTATACAGGTGGCAATTTAAGACAGCTGTCTTTAATGCAGGTAACGAGTTTACTACGAGCATCTAACTGGTCTGTAGGAGCCAGAACTCTTAATGTTTGGTAGGGAATCAAATACTTATTTCTCTCTGCAAATGCAAATAAATTTAGATATTTTATACAATGTAATATTCTGGATTCTCTGGATCTCTCACTGTTAAAATAAACTTAGAGATTTTGCATATCTTTGTAAGTGGGCAAACTTACAAAATCAGCAATTTTTTTTCAGGTTTGCTTTCTATTAAAGACCTTCAAGTTAATCAGGTTTTACAATGCAGTAATCAGTTTTAAACAAGCTCTTGCTTTAGCCTTTATAATTTCAGTCTGAAGCGGCTTTACATGAATTTGCTTTTGCATTTAAATAACACCTTTAAAATTTTACTATGCAAGGTCCTTGAGCAAGGCCATAACACAATACTTCTTGGATTGTAAGATTGTATCAACTATAAGCAACTCTTGATAAATTAATAAATGTATAATGTAATATGTATTGATAATTCATTTTGCAGTTAGACATACTATTTGAGTGAACTGCAAGGAAAAACATTCAAAAAGAGAAATTGTAACTTTCAGAAAATGTGGTTATTTAACACCACAAACATACATAGCAAAGACTTTTGAGGGCCTCATCAGAGAGCAATAACTTCCCTCTCCTCCTCTGGTTGATTGAGCATGCCCTGCTAATAAAACTCTCCCTCTTTATATACAAGGTGAGTTAAAAGTCACAGGACACATCGTGTGCTGCATTGTGGACACAATGTTCTGGATATTTTGTCGTCAGTGGCTTGTCGTCTACAGTCCAGGTTTCCCCGAATTTTGCTATGAGGGAAATTGGAGATCTCTCTGGGTGTCGATTGTTGAGTTCTGAGACTGAGCTGATTTCCCAGGACATCAGAATAGTCAATTCCATTTTTAGTTCCCTATGATGACCAACAAAAGTTTATGCGTTTAACTTTTGAACCACAAGAGATATTGCAAATATGATTGTTGCAAACAATTTCTGAGACAATGTTTCAGAAATAATTGGGTATCCTGAGCTATTGACTCACCCTGTATATGTATCCTGCTTATAAGCATGAGGGTATACTTCAAAATTAAAACCTCCCATAATGAAATATCTTCTAATTTCTCTGAGCAGTGTATATATGCTAGTGTCTTATATTCTATAGTTTTATGTTCTCTGTTTTATTAGTCTCCTCAAAACATTGATTCTGTTTAATATTAATAATTTATATATTATTGTTTTATTTTATTTATTATATTATCTATCAATATGCCCTGTCTTTGAATTTTCTTAAGTATATTTTATTTTCTCTCTTTTATTTGCACTATAATTATAAACTTCTTAATTCATGCCTGTATATCTGAAATTCCAGAATGGAAGACAATCTAGTAATTGTACTGTCTGTCTCGTGTCACTTTACCAATCAGAATAAACATAGGACCATATTCTATCTTACATATTTAACAAACTAAATGTCTGTGTTCACGTTCAGGTAGGACAGTTTTAATAATAACATTTAGCAGACACACCTGATACAATCTTACAGTTTACAATCTAAGCAATGGTGGTGCAAGTGGTTAGCACAGTCGTCTCATGACTTAAGCGAGACTGATTCAATCCTGACCTCGAAATCCTCCTGTGTGGAGTTTGCATGTCCTCCCAGTGTCTGCGTTGATTTAGTCGGGGTATTCAAATTCCATCCCACATTCCAAAGACTTTGGGTTATTTAGTGGCTATTAACTGGCCCAGTGTGGATATGTCTGGCTAGTATCATTGTAACATTGCTCCTATTTTGAATTGCCATTGATGCAGATTGGACTAATAAATACATAATACTAAACTAATAAACAAACATACAAGTAATTGTGGGTTAAGGGAATTTTCTTAAGCATCATAAATTGGCAGCTTGGCAGTACCAGGGCTTGAACTCTGGACCATCTGGTCAATAGTACTTTATTGGCTACACCGCCATATTGCACTAATATATTAGCTTACCAAATCAATAGCCTGGGTAAGAATCCAATGGGGTCAGGCATCATATATAGGCAAAGGAGAGTGCAGTCAGAGGATAATCTTCAGCTTAGCATCAGCAACTCCTGCCATCCATGCAATAGACCAGCATTTCATCCTGGAGTCTGTGCTTTCTGGGGACACTTCACCGATGCCTCCAGTACCTCCATCCAGTCTTGGAAAAACGTGAAAAAAACCATGGGGAAAAACCTGTTTCAACATTAAAAAAAAAATTACTTTTAAAAAACGGTAAATGTGTCTCTTGATATTGCCATTTATTCATGACCTTAACCCAAAAACAAACAGGAGAAAATACAAATTGAAAGGAAATATCTCTGAATGGAAAGACCTTCACGTCCCTACCTTTCTGGTATATTCAAAACCATGTCTACCTTCAGTGATAATGAACTTGATTGGCTCTTCTGTCTGCCTAGTTGTTTGCAGGCTCACCATTGTTTTGCTTATAGAATAAGCAGGGGTTCACTTGAGGGCATCATGTGTACCAGCACGGTCCGAAAGTGGACATGGCTGTGTTTTAAAAAGTCTATACGTCTCAAAATCAAGCCCTAAGTCTCTGCTCTGGATACTGACACAATTCTGGCATTCACTTCTAACTAAATAAGCCTTACTCAACTCTGAATACAGCCCAAATGTTGGTTTCAGTATTACACACACAAATAAACATTTGTCTTTATTTTAAACCAAATATTCAGAACCTCACATTATTCAACCTATACTAACATCCAAATGAAGTTAATATTAGCACCCTTGAAATACCTACAGCCTAAAGTTCAAATATTTACACTTTTTTTCTGTTCATTGCACCTAAACCATCTATATGTAAATCATCCCACCAAAATGTTAAGTCTAGATTAAATACAGCTTTGTGACAGCTAGCAAAAATGACCTTTGTGTTGCTCAGTGTATTAGTTAATGTGAAAACAAATGCTGGATACTATTTTACCGGTTCTGCAAGGTTCAAACGCTATTAAGCATTCTTACACCCCCACATCAGAAAAGTCAGTATGGATAATACAAATAAGAAAACAGTATTTCTACATTTACTTTCTGTTTTATTTTATTGCAGACTGTATGTACCAGAGTTATGGTTTGTCTGGGCAACTTCATTTCATTTGTTAATAAACATCTATTCCTGCATTTCAAGATTGCAACACGTTTGAAAAACATTTCTTTCTATCGCACATTACTTAAGAGACATTTTGGGTGCAGAAAATATCAAGCAATTTAGTGTTTCATGTGTTATTTTGTTCCGTTTTTCCTGCAAACACGTCTTAAGTTGTGCAACAGTACAGGCTCGTCATTGCTACATATTTCTATTGGGGGCAGGTCAAACCTGCAGACAGGCTTCTACCCATACCCTCTTCTTCTGCAGCTATGCATTTGTAATATGTGCAGCATGTGGTTTTGCAGTGTATATGCATGGATGTCCCTGGATGGATGTGACAGCAGCCAATGTAGCGCTAAGATCAATGTACATTTCTGCTTTAATGCTGTCAGCACAGAAGTGTAAATGAGCTTTTTAAAGGGCACTGTCACAACCCCTTTACCATGACAGAGCCTGGCATTTGGACTTCATGCTGAAAATTCTGGATGGTCCTTTTCACCTTTGATCCGAAGCACATCCATTGCTTCCACAAAATGACCCAGAATACTGATTTATCTGAACACCATACACATTTCCACTGTATTATTGATGCCTTTGAGCTCAGAGAAGTCGAAATCATGGTTAACACTATATTTTTTTTTGGAACAGTAAATAATTAATTGCCATTTGTGAATGTAACTTTGTATTGTAGTATTTGACAAAGATTTGAAAGAATCTTTGCCCGGAATGGATTTTTATTAACAAATTAAACTGAACTGATTAGACAAAACATGAAATCTTGGGTTCATGCTGTCTGCAATATAAGAAACACAGTTTTTTTTAATACTTTTCCATTTTTTTCTGATTTCGGGTTGTAGCCTACATAAGCTACAGTCTTGAGCTTAAAGTTTAAACCTCTAAAGTTTTGCTTATATTTCTGCACATTTCAATGCAAATATTTGTAAAATGTATTAAGTGATATGTAATAAAAAGAAGCTCCTGTAGAGCAGCGGTCTAATACATGGTGGTTTGTGTCCCGGTGGTGCCACTGACATCATCCAAGAAGAGAGGTGCCACTGCAGCAGTAACCCCGCTGGCAATGCAATGGCTAAGCATTCTATCCAGGCCACACTCACATGTGCACCCGGAGTTCCCCAGGGATAGAAGTCACGCCCAGCAACCCTGGCTAGAAAAAGTGAAAAAGAAAAATAGGAAATCAATATACACTGCTCAAAAAAATAAACACTTAAACAACACAATGTAACTCCAAGTGTTCCCTTTATTTTTTTGAGCAGTATATATTAGTGCCATTTGCCATGTGTAGCAGGGCACCTTTCTAAACATTCACTAAGTAATTCTTAATGGTCATTAAAATGTGCAGCAATATGTTACACACTTAAGTGGTGTGTTTTGCAGTGGTTGTGTTAACTATTCATTTTTATTTTGAGAATTAATTCAAACAGGGGAACAAAAACTTTTGCATGGGACTGTAGATTGTTTATAATCAACAACTCATACATTTAGGTCCTCAGGTGGCACTGTGGTCTAATGCGCTAGCTCACCAAAGTGGTGACACAGGTAAAGTCCTAGTGGTGCCTTCCAGCAGGGTCAGTGCGTCTCTGA
The DNA here is from genome assembly GCA_034780255.1 of Parotocinclus maculicauda. Lineage (NCBI taxonomy): Eukaryota > Metazoa > Chordata > Actinopteri > Siluriformes > Loricariidae > Parotocinclus > Parotocinclus maculicauda. The sequence continues at coordinate 12,411 of JAUZSU010127080.1, read as the reverse complement.
GAATTTGGACTGTACCTGATGGTGAGAAGGATGGATGGGGGCTGACCCCTTTTCCAACCCTCCAATGGACTAGCAGTCCATTCAGGAAACATGGTCTCCTGTACCCTGTGAATTCCAGAACCACTGCAGCCATTAGCAGAGTAAGAATGGTTTAAATGTTTTAGTTTTTAAATAGGATAATAAAACAATAATATTAACCAGCCCTTAATAATTACTTACCAATTACTCAAAGAGCTACTAATCAACCTAAATAATATTTGACTAAATATGCACATACACTTGACCTCAACAAAGTCCCATTAACTTGTAACATAGAAATGCCCCTGTAAATCCCTGTATTTCAGCAATATGTCTTGAATGCATGGTTATGATCTTGATTTAGGGTTAGACAGAATTATGTTTGTTCTATTTCAATCATGTTGCAGTATGTGAGCATTAGAAAGTTCTTTGGTCCTCTCAGGTTTCCATTCACTCACTCGCTATCAACTGAATCACTGAAATTTTAACTACTCACAATAAAAAAAAACACAAAAAGAGTGGCTTTATATGAATTGATAGATTTAAGAGGCAGCCAGAGACTACTGCTATCACATATCCTAGTGATGAAATGGCCAGTAAGCTGTTCCTGCTCAAGTCACTTCCTCTTATGTAATGTGTCGACACAGGTAAGGTTGATGCGCTCCTGATGTTCTTTTTGTAGACCAAAGAAACAGAAAAACTGGACTACTCTCACATTAATAGGCTCCTGATGTGTTCTACCCATAATCACTGTCAGTCTTATTTACCATTCCACCATTAAAAAGTGGAGTCTACTTGTGTTGAAAGGCAAGCTCGTGTTAGGCATGGAGAGGCTCTTAGTAAAGCTGAAACAACTGTCCACTTCATAATCAACTGTGGCAGAGTGCTTTTTGTATGCTTGCTCAACAAGAATAAGTCCAGCTCTCAGTATCCGACGCCAAGTGGTTCTCAATCGCCTGTCCCTTCAGGCTTTCTAAAGTTTAGCGGGCACTGATTCTTCTGCCAGCCCAGTTTGAATTAGGCCAGCCTCTTCAACTGAGCCATAACAGTGGCCAAAATTAAGTCTTATACATTATTTGCTACCTTATCTGTGTCCTGAAGTCCCTTGAAACTATCATTCTGCCATCATACTATTGGGATATTTAACTGCACTTAATGAATTTGTTATAATGGATTTTATAACATTAAGCATGATTATTCACATTTTTTTTCTTATACAGTATTTGACACCAATATGAACAATAAATGTGCCATAAATAATGTCATTATCCATTCACAGCCACAAAGGTATCATGGTCAAACTTGTAATGTCCAGGAAACACTACAATAAATTGCTCAAACAATACTTAGTGCAACACTATTAATGCATATAAAAAATATAACAATAACTTTTGTGAGAACCAGCTTTCATTGGTTTTTAATCTTGTTTTCTAAGCATATTGTTAAACTGCACCAGAATCTGCTGCTCTCATCAATTCTCTTCCCCATTAGTGGCAGTTCTAGACCATTTAAATTTGCTTGGCGGAGTGGGGTGGGAGTTTCAGGCTGGGGGCCAGTGGCTATGTTGTAGGGGCCAATTACCGAAATGTGCCTAGTAGGCATTAAGAGAATTAATTAATTACCTCACTCATCATTTAAAGGGGCAATAGAAGAGAGATAAGCTAGTTGTCCTTATTCCTTGTAGGAAGATATAGCTCTCTATATAGTATGTAGAATGTGATGAATTAAGGCAGGGTGCCTTTTGTGGTCAAGCAGGGAAATGTGACTAACAGTAATAATTACTTGAATGTTAAGACTGATAATATAATGTAACAGTATGTATTCATATTTAATATACTGAAAAAAATTACTGTCAAAATATTGTGTAAAGGAAAGGGAACTGCACAAGTACGTCAAAAGGTATCGTTCTCCTAACTTCTGTTGTATCCTTTTGTGTTCTGAGCATTGTGGCTCAACCCTCAGAGACGTCACAATAAAATGCAGTGTTGCAGCAAACAAGACAGGACATGATGACAATATTGTGAATCAAACCAGGGGTCTCTGGAGCTGCAAGGTGACAGTGCTAACCACTGTGCCACCATGCTGCCCGAATAATTTGGTTGAATTTTAAGGGAAGTGCATTTAAAGGCTTACATTAAACTGTATATCCTGGCTGGGCTCAGATCAAACAGGTCTGGCAGTCAAGTAGTAAAGGCGCAGAGTCAGAAACTAATAAATTACGAACCACACAGGAAAAACACAGCTTAGCAACACTAACAGAAAGAGTGAAACTTTGCAACAACAGAGAGAAAGCCATATTTCTTATATAAGAGGCCTAAAATGATGAACAGGTACAGAGAATCTAGAATGAGAGAGAGTTGGTGTAAAGCAGAGTCTAGGCTGGGGAGTGACAGCAACTGGAGTCTGTAGGAGTGAAGGAGAGGGCTCGAGGCTTGTTGGAGTTTTATTTATTTAAATATCATCTAAGGGCACACAATTATTGCACAGAATTGGTTCTGGGGACTGAGAGAAGCAGGGGAGTCTTTTCATGAATTTCCTGCTATCTAGGCCGTTCTTACATAGCTGCTAAATCGTATTTGAAGCAACAAACAGCACAAATAGCACACAGCAAAGAGGTTCTGGACAACCCAGACAAACCACTAATAGAAACGATCTTTTGATCTGCCAACAAACATGAGCAACTCCCACAGTTTTGTAGTACACCATCCAAAGATGGCACCCCTGTCTTTCCCTGGATCATTTCCAGGTACTTAGCAGAAGGAGATATATTGTCCTATCACTGACTGCTGCTAATGGTCTGAGGAGCTATCACATACAAAAGTCAGTTACCCCTAGTGATAAGAGGAACACTAACATTTCAGGGATATGTGAAGGACAGCCTGCATCCATGTGTGTTGACTCCCATGGCTGGACTTCTAGCTGGTAATTTTCAGCAGGTTAATGCTTGCCCACATACAGCAAGGGTTTGCCAGGAATTGCTGTATGGAAAGGATTGGAACAATTCCTTGACCTGCCAGGTTGCCAGATTGATCACAAATCATGCATTTATGGGAACAGCTGGGAGGCCAGCTTCAGCAATCAGTACAGGATATACATGCCCAGCTACAACATCTATAGGCAAATGTGCCACAGGATACCATATGGAAGCTGTGTTCCTCCATGCCCAGCCATATTTCGTCTTGCAGACTAGAGGCGACTTAACACGTTACTTGAGCCTCCTTTTAATTATACAGTTTTCCCCAATAAATGTATCCTTTTGCTCTGATATTGTAACCATTTATACATCATTATTACATTCACACATATAAAGTTTGATCACAGCAGCTCTCCTTTTCGACAATGGATATATTTCTGTAAATAAAACTCCAACCTGTGAGCATATCAAGGATATTGTCAGTGCTTAAAGAATAATGATCTACTTGGCACATTTAGCAAAAACTCACTTTATGGGACAACATGGGATTTAACTGTATTTGAAAATATTGTGTGAAATATCATGTATCATTAAACTGTCTTTATTTATCGTGATATACCACAATGATTTACCATATTGCCCACCCCTACTGCCGTATGTCTATGTAATACTTATCTCTGCCTTACCTATGAATGCAACCAAATCTTTATTGAAAAAAAAATTCCAAAATGGACTAATTAATGAACACGGACTACTTTACTATAGCTTTAGTTTTATTCTTCCAGAAATGTATCAGCTAATATTTAGAGAAATAGACCTTAACACATGAGAACACTAATTAAAGCACTAAAAAGGTGAAAATATTGCCAAGTACTTGATGGATGGTGCTGTTTATGCCTCATTAGAATTGATTGATTGAAACTAGAAGATTAGACGATTTTGATGTTAGGTACAGCTATTTTTGGATAAGCTTTTGACAGAATTGAATGGAGACTTTAGGGGACCAAATCCAGACAATAAGGACAATAAGTGGAGGTGTGAGAGCGTGTGAGTGTATTTGTGCACGGATCCTGAGGCGTCTGTGCATGGAGCCTGAGGATGCTGGAGAAACCCTTCATGCCTCGGTAACACATTAGCATTGGAGCTAGAAGATGCCACTTATCAATGCAGATTTGCAACAAGAAGACTTCTGAATAAAACATTTACGAACACTCTTTACACGTTCATTAATACTGCACTGCAATTGTATTTCCTTTATTCAGTTCATTATGCATGGCCCTACTATGTTAATGAGGCGCAGATGATGCTATGTAGTGGCACATTAAAGAATGATTAAAGCATTTTAACCTAGCCCTTTAATAAGCTTTAGAATTTGTAAGTGTTCGTTGAAGTTATTGTTCGTAAATTTCTTTGCTTACTATTGCTAGTTCCGAATGCTCAAGGTGTTATCCGCCCATGCACGACCCTTATATGAACCTTGCCAATACCATGTACTCCAAACTGATGCACTATGTCTGTTTCTTTCTACCTATCTTGGTGCTGTACCACTTCTTTTCTACACCACCACAGGTCGACAACTGACCATCTTCAACAGCCAGGCAGCTATTAAGATTGGGGGTCAGGACAAAGGCAGACCATTCCAGGGCCAGATCTCAGGCTTGTACTACAATGGGCTGCAAGTATTGAAGCTGGCAGCCGAGGGTGACCCCAGTGTGAAGGTGGAGGGCAACCTGCGCTTGGTAGGGGATGCTCCTTCCGTACTGTCCACCGAGACAACGTCAGCCACGCCTCCAGCCGCAGTGGACATGTCCACCACTATCATGGAGACCACCACCACCATGGCCACCACTACTACTCGCAGGCAGCGCTCACCCAGCCTCAAGGACAGCATCACGCAGGTGAGGAGCAAAGCCAGACTGTGAAGATACTTAAAAGACCACAAGATGCCAGGAAACCATGGAATAAAGCTATTCTATAAAGTACTGTAATATTTAAAATAAGCATATGATGATAATAATAGTGCTGGAAATGGAAATGTTACATACAGAATTAGGTATGTAGAGGACACATGAAGAGCAAAATCAAACAAAGTAGCGTTGCTTCCAACACGATCCAACACATTCTGGAATGATTTGGTTTGTTAGATTATTTGGGACAGCAGGGTAAATGACACAACTTGCTTTTAGTTCCTATGCATTGGCACATATTTGAAAAAAAAACTGACGTGATTATTTTCTTGTCTGGAAAGATCAATATAAGATTTTTGTGTAATTTTAGGAAGCAAACCACAGCCTATATTGCTTCTAATACTGTACAAAGAAAACGATCCATTCCACTCCCTCTAAAGCATTAAAGTGCTTGTAAAATGCTTAAATTATAGAAAAACTTTACAATCCCTGACTCCCAAAAAGCCTCTAAACTAGTTTTTTAATCTCTCATTCTGCTTTGAACTTGTATTAAGCATTTATTTCTCAGCAAACCCGATCCATTATCACCGGTTAATTTGTCCATAGTGGGATGGATCAGGTGGGTTGATAGCATGGAGTCTAAAGGTCTTGAAACACTCAGCAGTACAGGTCCAACAGTCTTCTCCTCTATAGTCCCTCTAAACCTAACCAGACTTTTAACATTGATTACAGATATTTCCTCTAGATGATTTGATTACCTGTTATTATCCCACTCATAGAAACTTTATTTTGAACTGTAATACAGTTATGTGGAGGATAGATTTCCCTCTCCGAGTCTCAGCTTCTCTCATTGTTTCTGACCTTGTACCAATTCAGCAACATTCTCCTCACCCCAGCTTGTTAATTAGAAGCCGTATCCTTGATTGTCAAATTATCTTTTTTTAGAAAGTATTTGGTAATTTTGAATGCTGGATTTGTAACCAGAATGATCAAGAATAGTCCTGAATACATAACTTGCAGTAAGAAGGAACAGCTATTTTTTTTTAGAAAAGTTGTCTATAGTGCTCTGGGGTTAAGAAGACACCAGTTGATTTACTGCTTGTTTTACACATTCCTTTTGATTTTACTCCTGTCTCTTTTGAATGTCTTGAATTTTAATTTTTAATCGGTCTTAGACCGCCATTAGATTTGTTGTTTTAGGAATGGAATACATAAACATAAATAAGGACTAAACAAAATACAAAGTAAAAAATATGGAATTCCTAAGACTTGCATTGCACTCTACATGTCTTGGATGATTGGATCCAAAAATGTTAAATTTGGATTTGTTTCTCCATAGTAAACTTAATTCTAATCTTTGTTAACTTTAGCATATCTTAGACTTCTGGATAAAAAGTGGTGTACGATATGTAGAAACTTTAACTTGGCATCCCGATGAAGCTACCAGATGCCAGATTGCTTAAACGTAAGGTGAGGTCATTTCTACTTGGAACGAACAGAGTACTTGGCACTGTAGTGTATATTTAACTTTATTTAATACTGCATACCATATTTAATGTATTTTTTGGTTGAATTCTAATAAAGTGACTAATAAACTCCTGCAACTTTTAAAATCTTATAATCCAAACAATTGTGTGTTATGGGTTTTGAACCCTGAAGTTTTTTAATACATATGCTTTTTGTCACTGCTAAAGTAATGGTATAGCTAATCTTAAAGATGGCCTAAGATTTCATTTAAAGTCACAATAAGCAGGACAGCAGAACAATGGGAATATTATTTTTGATATAGGAAACATTTTTTTCTAAATTTTATAGAGGCTTAATTTTGATGTTAAACTAAATTTGATTAAATATCACATAAGATGTTCACTGCTCACAAAAAATATTGAATAACTCATTATGGGATATTTAATTTTGATACATAGTTTTTGTGAGCAGTATATGTCACTGGGCAATTATTTCTAGACCATACCATGACCAAAACCAACTAACATATGACTTCATTGCTTTTACGTATGCGCACTACTTATAGTAAATAGGAAGCCCTGGTGTGGAAACGAGAAACACATTTGCATCTGACCTTCAGATGTCATTTTTTTAACATGCCCCACTTTAGGGCAGGCTATAGGTACGTAACATGAAGCAGTAGAGAAGGAAGGAATGAAGCAACCATTTGTTAGGCTACCATTTCAGTGACCAAGTCCCGGCAGTGCCTTTTGGCCAGGTTGGGTATCACGCAGGGTGCCCATGTCTGAGTGAGGGGGGGGTCAGATGGTTGATCTGAGCCCTGAGTGAATGACTCATGCATTGTCCAGTGTATGGGTTTGCCTGCACATGAATTCTGGGATGTTACGTGCTTGCTAAACTATGGTCAGAATTTACCATGCACTTAAAGACATGCCAAAGATGAACTTAATGAATAACAAAAGTGTACAATTTGCATATGCCCAGTGATCAAATAGACCTGCACTACTTTGACTATGAATAAATCTTCCACAGAACTCATTACAGAATTTTATGATTGCTCTTTCCCAAAGCATTAAGAATTAGATTTTCTTTTTCTTTCATCCCATTTATCTTGAAACCCAAGCATTTTGCTCACGTCTCACCTCATACTTGTGTGTATTAGCTGACATATAAAAGTTCACTCAGCTTCTGTCAGCATCCTAAAAGAAACAGCGTGGAAGCATTAATGCGCCTGATTGTCATATTTGGCATCGCTCCCCATATTGCTGTCGATTCCTGTAATGTGTTAACTCAGAAGTATCCAGGTCCTTTGGTATTCTTCTCACAACGTCGTGCATTTCCGTATTTGTGCACCGTTCAACTCCATTGATCAGCGGATGGGAGCTGATAGGAATAAAGGGCACGCTCAATAACAATCAGTGTCAGTCAGAGCTGAACTGTCAGGCTTTGCTTTGCATTAGCATGAATGCGGATGCAGGCCATGCACATTATGGGAATGATTCTAATCTTCTAGTCTTCACTGCTTCTAGATAGTGATACGGTGCAAACCTGGGTATATGGGAATATGAGTTTGATATGGTTTAGGGGCTCCCAATGCACAACGGCTCTTTGAATGCGCGTCCAGAAAAGGAAGTGAGAGATGTAAACAGAATTATACTCATTGCAGAGTCACAAATAGGAAATTCATTTCCATAGATTCAAGTCGATAGATGAACAACATCAACGTTATTGTGTTGGAAATCGCATCTCGGATAAAAGCTGCTAACTCTGGCTGTGCTGATGGCAAATAAATCCTATAATGGCGGCTGTCTGTGCAGCCAAACCACACAAGACATTATAGTGTAATTATAGAAGCTTCATGTTTTATCCCAAAGTGCATGTTAAGGATGCACAGATTCCATTTTTTATTTTGGCTGATACTGATGTAATATCAGTGGAACAGGTATGCACCGTTTAAGGTCAATCTGATCAACATTTATTAACGTTAACAACCAAGATCTTAAGATTTATGATAGGAAATAAAAAATTGTCTAAATAAGCGAAAACTAGTATGAGTGAACCCTTGCGACATCTGCTGACATAAAAGAGAATCACAGTCTTGAAAGACAAAAAATACACACAGTAACAATGTTTCGGTAAATGTTTCAACTTTTAGAAAAGAGACAAGTATAATAATTACTGTTCTTACTTTCTTTTGATTGTGCTTTACCTTTAATTATTGTTTTTATTTTACAATTTTATTATTATAAAACAAAACACTATCTAAGCTACCATGTGTCCATGATAATACGTAATGTAGATGGTGCATAACTGTAATTATGTTATTTTTCTGCACGGATCGATGACCAAGTCAGAGGACTCCACTATAATTAACAATAGGGTTCCTTTTTGTAGCATTCTATACACAACCTTGAGTTTTTGTTGCTAGAAAGCATTTTTTTGCCACCTGACCACAGCACCCAAAGTTCAGCAAACTACACAAATGCAGCTTTAACTTCTGAATACCCTCAATTAAGTGACCCTATTTTACACATTTTTTAATTTGACAGTGTTAGGGTCACTAAAAAAAGCATGTTTTGGTTGGTTTTCCACTATAAATCCATGATATTTTAAGAATAAATTCATAGTATTTCAAGAATGAAATTGAGTGACACTTCCATCCACATGGAATGATGACTAAATCCATTAGTGCAACCACTAATTGTAATGCCGTATGGCTTTAGCTTATCATATGAATCAGTGCCATAACGCATTTGGACCGCATTTACTGTACTGACAACTTTGTAAGCATCAGTACAGTAATCACTAGTACATGACCGCTGCCTGCGATTTCTCATTCCACAAAAGAGACAAAGACATGCAATGTTTGTTCATGTTTGATTCTTCCTGAATAAACCCAGATTTATTGTACGACCATTCATAAGATTCTGACGTGCCAGAACAGTTTAATATTTCTTTGTTCGTAAAAACTACGCAAACATATTAAAAACTTTATTAAATCCACTATGTTCCTCATTTTCACAGTTAGCTTACAGTGTGACAGTTTTAGCATTTGCATTTTATCCTCAAAATAGACTACTACGGTATTGTTCCAGATATATGACATGTTATTTACGTAATATTACAAGTTTATTCCTAAAATCTAACCAGTGGCCCTAAAACACTGCCATACACAACACATTTTTGTCACTTTGTGGTCCTTCTTTCTAGCAAATTTACTCAAAACTATCTCTGTCAGTACTGCATATAATGTTTTGTCTGCAGGGGTTGAGGCTTTAAAAACAAAGTGCAATGTACTATACATAACACAAGCTCATATTAAAACCTTCATGTCTTCTTTCTCCCCCAGTCACCAAAGACCAATGTTATCTGTGCTTTTGCTCTAATATGTATTTGCCCTTGAGTTTTTTTAACATTGTTTAAGCACTCAGAGAGGTTAAGCCTTTCTGATCGGATGTGAAATTGAGCCACCAGAATGTTTTCCATAATTAAATTGACAAGCCACCATTTTGTTCCTACCCACGAGATTACAGCATTTTAAGTGCCCGTGTCTGGGAACACCTTGTGTTTGTCTTTTCACTAATTAATCATGATGCATTCGTCAGATACCTAACACACGTTGAAATAAACACAACTTAACGATTTCAGCACACTCCATAAACAGGTCTTATTAAAGACATATGCATTGTGCAGAACTGCAGATAAGAGAGGTTCTAATTATGCTTTAATAAACGCAGCCAGGCAAAGTTAATGCTGCACTGCGTCTTTTAATGAGGGGCTCAGAATATCAGAGTCAGTCCCGAGTGTGTAGTTAATCATACTCGAAAGCAAATTTATTTTGGCATTTCATTTGAAAATGGGGGGAAAAAAGAAACCGTGTTGCAGAGCCTTTGCTGGTAAAATGAAGACTTTGATGGTGCATTTGATCCTTTTATCCAGTATGAATTTCTGTAACTGTAAGAGCCATCAAGGGAATGAACTATGAAAATCTAGCTGTTTCCACAACCACAGTAAGAGTCTAATAGAATAGAAGAATAACTTGAGCTTTTATTTTTTTACAAATGTTATTACTGTGCATTAAAAGAAATCTATGAGCAAGGTAAGATTTTATGTGGATTCACATGGAGACTAGCAGGCTCTGTGCAGCAGATGCTGGTTAGGATTGTGTGCATGCTAATTCAATCAATGCATGGGTGTCAGTCATGGCTGAAGTGCTAATTTTCATGTGCAAAATGAGAAGAGAATATTTGCATATATATTTAGCCAGAAGCAAGCAGCATCTCGATAAATGAGAAAGACACTGAAGGTCGGGATAACATTTTCTTACATTCTGTTCTAGAGGGGCTCTGTGTTTTAAGAGCAGGTTGGTTTTGGTGCATCGCTATTTTTGTTTATGGAGTCTCCCAATATGAAAGGTCATCGTCCACTCGGAGTTAGAAGTTATTTTCAGGTTCTGCTATGAATGTACTTGCAGAATTATTGTTGGGACTGAAAATGCAATATAAATGTCAGCATCGATAAGAATCCTCTCCTGCTCCATGCCTAGCTTGTTAGGTCTAGATGATGCTCCAATAAACAGCGGTATGCTCGTCCAAGTGAAAAGTGAAATTGTTATGACCTCTTGATAGGAGAGAACAAACTGATGCATTAAAATCAGTCACAGCCCAGATCCAATTACATGTTTTATGAATATAAGGTATGCGTGCAGAATGTTAAACTGATCTCTTCTGTGGGAAACATCAGACATTACTCTGCATTCTATACATGATGTCTCATATAAAGACACTTTGCATGCTGACAGCTCGAATTTGCGAATGCTAATTTAGATCAACAAAATTTTAATTAGACGCTAATACAGTAATGCGCACTTCTCCTTATTGACATTAAAGGAATAGAAATGAAAGTGTTTCTAACAGTGAATGAAGCGTGAATGTAAACCATTATGTAAGTAACATTATGATAATTGCCGACCACTGCTTATGCTTAGCCACTTTAGCATGTTTGCTTAGGCTAGTTTACGTTATTTGTTACATGTCTATATTATTTCGTATGTGATTATTATTATATTGTCAATAGTCCAGCTCTGTCCAGGCTGTATTCCCACCTTTAGCCTCACCAGGATAAAATGGTTACTGATGATGAAAGGAAATATAACTAAGAACTAACATCACTCAGTGTTAGGATATCATGACAGGTAGCATTTAACAAAGTGTAGCTTACTTAACTTTTATGGTTTTTGGGTTTTTTTTTTTAAACCTTTGATAGCTGAAACACAGCAGAAATGTGATCTGTCTAAGGTCTTATGGAAAACCTGCACTTAATGCCCATAGTTCTACTTCTGAGACTAAAAACTAATATTAGAAATGTAGCTAAAAGACTGTGGTGTGAAAACCTCCAGCCCAGAGGTCATTTATAGCGGGCCATAAACTATTCTACAAAATCGAATTAAACATTATATTGAAATAAGTTCTTGGTTTAAGCAACTTCCATTCCCTTCTTTAAGCTGTTAACTTACGGCGAACTTTCATTAAAATCATTAACACTTTTTTACATGTACTGCCAACCATGTGTAGATAAGAAACGCCCTACACTCTGACCTGTGTCATTAACATTTGTTGTGGGAGTCTTACAGCATGGTAAACATGACATTGGAAAATAAAATGGTTGCTGAATGGCATGAACATAAACCATTATATAAATTCGCGACATGATTAAAAACCTTTAGAAGGAATTACACGTGATTTATGATATTAGAGCAGTTATAACACATAACGTAAGTGCATTATAACATATGTACTTGTATATACTCATATATAATCATGCTACTGAGTTGTCACCTCTAATTGTAACATGACATTGTTATAATCACCTCTCTCAGCTTTTTATTGGTAATGTTATGTCAGTCTTAATATTCAGGGTTCAGGCTAATATGGTTGTATATATAGAAAAGTAACAGAGGTACTGTGGTAGCCTAGCGGTTAAGGTACTGGACTCTGGACCTGAGGGTCCTGGGTTCAAATCCCACTGCTGGGTCCTTAAGCAAGGCCCTTAACCCACCATTGCTTGAATTGTAAGAATATATCAGTTGTAAGTCGCTCTGGATAA
>JAUZSU010127069.1:0-14253 GCA_034780255.1 Parotocinclus maculicauda | reverse complement strand
GGACAACACAGTGTACATATGTAGGGCATAAGTAATTAACAGCAGAATTTAAAGAACCATAAGAGCTTCTAGTGAGAGGAGTACACAAAGATCATCAGTGAGCATTCTTACTTACTGTAAACCTAACCCTAATTCCAAAAGGGATTAGAACAACAAAGTGTTTCATGCTACATCTTTGGATCGTCTTGTTCTGACTTGTAGTTACATGTTTATATAATTGTGCGGCCTCTTGATACCAATCGTGTTTTAATCACATATCTCTTATTCACTTTCTTGTCAAATGAAATCTCAATATGTTGGTCCCTACGGTTCCCGGCCAGATCATCCTGGCTCAATTCTCTCGTTCAACTACTAACAGCAGTACTAGTATACTTGTAGTATACAATAAAAATATACTTTCACCTATCATTTTACCCAAATCATGTTACTTACTCCAAGTATTCATTTGATCATTTCTGTCGGCATTATGTATCACCTTACTCAAGTAAAAAATATTAAACATGATTAAAAAAAAAAAACATAATACAGTAGAGGGGTAAATTATCAGTGCTTAAAAAAAGAGAACTCAGTTATATAAATTAAAGCGTTTTGTTAAAAGTTGGTTTAAATATATTTTGTAAATATGTGAATAGTCAACAACATAATTTTCTATGTGCAAAATATAAGCTATTATCTATTACCTAACAAAATTACTCTGTTCTGTTTAACATATTTTTCATCATGAAACATGTTCAGATATACAAATTATTATGGCAAATAAATGAAAATATAAATTTGCGTGTGACCACCTGTGATTTCTAGCCACATCCCCTGAATAGAGTTGGCAACACTGGCCATAGTCTTTTAGAAAGTCGAAAGTACAGAAAAAGCAAAAATCAGCATCAGGAGGAAAATAAACAGTTTCTGACATCCAGATTGACATGACATGACTGTACCATTATAATGACCCTTTAATTACACTCAACAACCCCAACACAAGCGTCTGCCACCGATAACAACTGTTGCATCAGAATGCACGTTTACAATCAGGATATCTGCTTGATATCTGTTGTCGTACACAACATAATAATGGATGGTTGGTCTAGAAAGAATTTCCTCATAAACTGAATGAATATGGTGCATTTAATTGAGACCCTATACTCCCTGGACCTAGTGACCTTGAATGTGTACAGTGGTAGCAAGGTAGCAGGCCCCAGCAGATGCCAGGCACATGGATGAACTAGCTATAAATCCTGCATGGAATCTTATTCTATGTGTGGAAAATGGGTCGCAAAGCAGATGTTAATGATTGGCAAAAAAAGTGATTGTGTTTGGGTGTGCCAAAGGTCATAGTATAAAAGAAGTAGCTGAATATGCAGGTTCATTGAAGTGTACAGTCATACAGGTCTACAGGTAGTGACACAAATTCCATTCTACAGTTGAGGTCAAAAGATGAATCTATCAAATACATTTCAGTCAGAGGTGGCAAATTTTTCATCAGTATAAAAACTCCTCCTGGCATCATAGTCAAATAGCTAGTCAAATGGCAGCATGCACAATAAACAGCAACATACTATAATATAACAAGTAGTAAATACATGCTTGTTTATGGTTTTTCTTATCAAAATGCATTAGACATGAACTTTATTAACTGTAGACGTCTAGTGTAGTGTTAGTAGCAAATGTATAGAGTCTGCTATTTAATTACTTTTTTCAGCTCAAGTTGAACAGACAAAGGGCTTAAAACAAATTATATATCCACTTTTAAGCTTCCTTGAGGTATATGTCCTACCAGTACAGTGTACAAAACAGGTCTGGCAAGTGCCTGAGTTATGTTCACCCAAATATTCTCTTTAACTAACTACTCATCAAAGTAGTCCGTTGAGGAAGTTGGCAGATATGCTAAGATGAATTGACAGTAAAAAAAAACAGTCAGTGCTTTGTCTTTTTATATCTGTTGTAAGAAGTCTAGTGTATTAGCAACAGACACAGAGTAACGCATGAAACATGGCAGACTCACCAGCCTCTTTGCCCTCTGTTGCCCCCTGGTGTTCATCCAGCCTCAGGTCACTCAGTAGGTGCTCCAGGATCTTGTGGGGCGTTCCGGACACCACCACGTACCTGTCAGACACAGCAAAGGATGAAGAATGGGACGGGTAGTCATCCTGAGATGAGCAGACCAAATACGAACTGCTGCTCCAGTCCCTGTCGCTAAACACATCGTCATCCTCTTCGTCATCAATGTAGCGGAAATGAGGGATGTTGAATGTGGGTGACAACACGTTATCTTTAAAACTGCTGCAAGAGCTGTTCGAGTTTTCGTCGTCATCTTCTTCCTCTTCCACGAGTGTCACTGGTTTATGGTTTTGCATCTCCGTAAAACTCTGGTTCAGTGCATCATGCTCCAGCTTTGGTGTCGTGTACTGGTCTCTGGAGATGAGCAGCTCGCTTTGTGCATTAGCCGAGCTCCAGGCACACACTGCATTGCTCCAGCAGCCCTGGCCCAGTCTTGCTTAAAGCTAGCAACACACTCACTGAAAAACACACACCCTGCCTGCCTAAATACATAGCAGACACTCCCTGAACTATACTAGTGCCACAGGCAAGACTCAGAAGTACTGCATTTCACATAACGCATAAACCACAACAGACATGCACACACACTTTAGGTAACATTTACGGCCTCTGTTCACATTCACATTCGCATACATACATACTAATCTACAAGACAACTCACACAAACTCTGTCACAGGCCGCTGCACTTATGACTCTGCAGCCCAAGTGTATGGATATGTAAGAGAGCAAGAGGGAAAGAGAGGGAGGGAGAAAGAGAGTGAGAGAGATGGGGATAGTAAGTGATTTGAAAGAGGAGAGAAGCTCCGAGAAGGTGATTGTTGAGAGAGGGGATTGTGGGGTGGGGGGTATGGAGGCGGATCACAGCAGTGATTGAGTGCTGAGATCAACGAGGGATGTAGAGAGAGATATGGACACTATGCTCACCTCCTATCTCCATCGTCCTCTTTGACTCCTCCCACTGTTTGTGGCGATGCTCGGTCTGACGCTACTCTCTGAAGTACCAGTACGTCCTGACCCCTCTCCTTCAAACACACTCGCACTGCACTGTCACCCTGTGCCTGAGAGAATGAAAATGATGATTATTAACCCGATTAGAGACCTCTATGTACTTATGGTGGAAGGTAAACTGCTTTACTTTAAACTAGTAAATGCTTCAGTTCATAAATAACATTATAAAAGGTCTTTTCTTTTTCATTAAATTAAATGTACGTTCCTCTGTTTAGCGTAACGCCTAGGATACTGAAACTTTACATGTACAGCATTTAGCAGACACCTTTATTCAGACTGAATTATAGAATTTAAGTTTCATTAGAAAGTATAAACAACAAGGGAGTAAACACATGCTTAAAATCCCAACTATAAGTAATGACTGTGAGTAAATGACAAAATTTTATCATATCATGCTTTTCTGAACATTTGGAGGATATCGCGTAAACACTGCCCACTGCATGCTTTATTTCATGTAATTAGAGCTGTTTAGTTAGATGAAGTCCAGCACATTTTGAATATAAATCACTTTACTAAGTATGTGATAATATTTGAATAATAGTTTTTGAGAATCTGTCATTACTTATAAAATTTGTCTGAAAATGTGTTATAATATTTTGCCATATCGCCATACCCCATACTCATGCATACTAATCATATAACAAAAAAATAAAACACAACATTAACAAAAATATTAATTTCAATAAAAGTACATATCACAAATGTAATAGCTCTGTAGACTTCTAGGTTATATAGGTATATAAAATACAGATATACTGGCTCTTCCATCTTTTGCTTTCTACCATTGCAAGCATAAATCTGCATCTAGAATTAAGAAGCTGAATCTCAAAATGAAATCTGAAAACTCTGTAACAATCTCGCTTTCTGAGTAGTAGACTGGACATTGAACATTAATTATTTTGTTTGCCACCTTAATAATGTTACTGAGACAAATTGTGTGTGGAACAAGTTCAAAAACAAAGCAATCAAAGTCTTTTCAATAACCTATTTTCTATCTAAGCTAACCTCAATTTATATCTTCCCCTGTGAACCCCCTGTGAGCTCTCCAGTATGGTAAGAACCAGTTTTGGGAGCCTAGTGGTTAAGATACTGGACTATGGAGCAGAAGGTCCAGCGTTCAAATGACAGCTCTGCCAAGATTGTAAGGATAAGGGTATCTGCTAAATGCAGATATGTAAATTTAAAAAAAAGATTTGTAAAAAGGTATATGATCTTCCTGCCCAAATTGAATATATTTATCTAATAATACCCATAATTGTTCAGCCTGTACACTGTCAAACTGTAGAAGTTGAAATTCGCTCTAAATATCATCATCTGCTAAATGAATAAATGTAAATATATTTGTCATTCTTGTGCGCACACGCACACACTGGCAAAGCACTCCTCACAAATCAAAATTGCCAGGTTTTCTGTCATTGTGAGAACACTTTGCCCTCACAAGTATAGAAAGACAAGGTACACACACAAACTTGCTTTACTGCATTGGCCAGCAGACAGATGGAGCAGCTTGGGAAGGAGGGGCACAATACTCCAGTGCAATGATAAAGAGCCAACAATCACCGAGATTGTGTGTCCAGAAGCAATATAGAGTTTCCACTGTAAATAGGAATTGATACACTTGACTCATATCTGTGCAATAATTGGATTATGAAGTTAATTACAGGGCTTGTGTCAGTGCAGATTAAATAAATCACTAAGCAGATTCTAGATTTTCTAGTCTTAGTTTTATATTCCCTTGTTTCTGTTTATTGATATGGATCTGTCATGTGGATTTAAGACAGTCATTAAAAAACCTGTTAAGATTTCATGCTTGTGTCCAGCTATTTACTCATAGTTAATGAACAAAATTTTTCCCAGTTTTAATTCCACAATCCAGGGTCTGTCCTGATAGTGAGTGCACATACAATAGTGTATCTTGTAAGGAGGGTAAGGGGAGTGACAAAGGACTAAATGCCCTTACAACAAGAGCAATACAACTGCGCGCCACATATCTTCTGTTTAATAGGTAGGTTGGTGGATGGACAGACAGACAGACAGATAGATAGATAGAGCAATAGCATGCTTGACTGGTCCTCACAACAAAAACAAATTTTCACTGAAAATTGGGTCATCATTTAAACCTTAAAGAACAAAAAGGAGCTGCTTAGCTTACAAGGTTAAAGTTATGTTGAGGATCAGTATCATTTAGCTACAATAATATGCGATGAACAGAAGGATGTTGCAAACATAATTAAAAAACATGCGTCACACTGGGGCAGCAAAACATACCTAACATGCTAACACACCACTACAAGCACCAGGGTTCAAGCGCCAGCAGTGATTGATGCCTGGGTCTAGAGCTATATGCTCGCACAGCTGGCTGTGTCTGAGGGAGGATAACCCACATGACCTTGTCCTAGAAAAACTGGAGAGAAACTAAGTCTGTGTGCCTGAGACTGCCCTAAGAAAGGGCATATGAAGGCAGAGATGAAAGACATGTAAGGAAATACCGACACTCAACGCTGCCCCCCTCCATGCACACATCAGGTCAAAAGAAGGCTTGAGAAGCAAAGATATTAAACAGAAGAAACATGCATGCAACGTCTAAATGTTTGGTGTCTGTTCATCTGGAGATATTGCATCATATTAATATGACCAATCGTTTCAGTTGTTAATTTACTGGACTCTGAACCTGATGGTCCAGGGTTCAAATCCCACCTATGCCAAGCTGCCACAGTTGGGTCCTTAAGCAAGGCCCTTAACCCACAATTGATTAAATTGTAAGACTGTATCAGTTGTAAGTCGCTCTGGATAAGGGCGTCTGCTAAATACCGTAAATCTAAAATCTAAATAAGTGTTTATCTCGCATACCTGAGCATGACAGGCACAAAGTCAGACACACAACCATTTAGATGTCAACAGGTGTTTATTTCTATCCACATTTAACATGATTACTAAGTACATACTAATAATGAGCCATTGCATCCTATACCCGTTTAGTCTCACTCAGTTCTGAGCACCTGGCATTTAAGCATCTAGCTGATGTCATCTGAAACTTGGCGTGCAGCATTAAGGTGGGCGCAGTCAGACGGGTAACTACCTGTTCTCATTCTGCAGGATGCTGCAGCTGCTCTCCACGCACCAAACACAATCATGACTCTTTGAGTTATGATTACCTTAAAACTGCAAACTCAAACACAACCCAGTCTGTGAGTGTGCAGTTTTAAGGTAATTATAACTCACTCTTGACTTGCTCATCACCTCTCAACCTGAGCAAAATCTTGCCACAGGTCAGAATCACATTTAGACAAGAGAGAATTTTGAAATGCCAATACCTTCCATCACCAAATGAAACTTTGAAAAGCTTTAGGCACGTGAACATTTTAAAATTGCAAAAGCAGTTTAATTTTCATGCTGTTTATTTGGCTCCTTGTCAGTTTTTTATTTTGCCTGCCTGTCTAACTGCATTACATGTGTAAACGTTTCTATTTGTAGACTTGGTATAACAAATACTTATTTCTTTAGGTTTTTTTCTCTCAAACTAAATTTTCTGGGATTTTCACTTTTCAAGTAGGAGATTAAGCTAATTCCCAAAAAGGTGAAGGTAATTAAAATATTTACTCATCTTTACCAAGGGTGCCAATAATTGTGGAGGGGACCAGAATTATGGTTAATCTATTTCAACCACAGTCTTCACTGACAGGTTGGAAAATCAGGAACAAACATTTCCCATAGCATTTATACCAGTCACCTGGTTTTCTCAGTCTGCGCCTGTTCGTGGCCCAACCACGGTTGCCAGATGAGCTTATTCTAAAGCCTTGGTTTTATTGGGGGATCTTATTGAATTGACAGTAGCATTTCTTTTCTCAAGGTATCTGGCAAGTCCGGAATTAAATGCACCACAAAATGAAAGGCAGTGAAATGGCTAGTGACCGCTTTGTGGAGACTCAGAAACGCAGTATATACTATAAATGATATGAAAAAGGAAGTTTGAAGTTTATATCACATTTTTGTGTGAAATTATCGGCTGGTTTCAAAGTAGAAAAACGATTATTGACCAAGTCATGTAAACCCATTATCTGATTACTCAAGTGCATGCATACTCATTCATCGGATTACTGACTAAATCTGATTTTCTGCCGTTATCGGATAATTTAAGTGCATGTAAATGCTTCCAGTATAATAGATTATACCAAGAAACACAGTCACTTTCAACATGTCATTGTCATACGACGATCTTCATAACAGAAAACGTTCATAGGTTACATAGGTCAACGTGAGACAACAATAGGCCACAGAAAGATCACAGACTGGACCACCAGGTGCGGAATTATGCAGTGCTTAAAAATAATCTGCTCTTAGCTCTGTCACTCATCAAGTTCAAACTCACTCTGTAAGCAAAGTGATTTAAACCATATTCAATTCTTTTGGGAACCCCAGACAAGGCAGGTATTTTTGCCAAACAAGCTAAGTGACTTGTGAGCTTTTATGGGTGAATTGAAGTAAATCCCTAAAATCCTTAAGGAAACATTGATAGAAGAATGTTGGATTGTATATGGACCACTCTAGAGAATTAGATAAATAAAATAAACTATTCATACCGTTGACACTCATGTATTATTATATTAATATTATGCTATGGTTTATTGAGATAGTAATATGCTAAGAACACTGTGCACAAAAACTGAAAATTATCCCCTAATTTTTGTGAGCAGCGTATAGACAAAATAATCCCCCAGTACTTTCTTTTAAGATTCTTCTCTTGTGGTTCACAAAACCTAAACGCCAGAATTTTATCTTGTGGCAATAATACTGTTTTTTGATCTGTTTTTTTAAGAACTTTTACATAATTATCTTTAAACCTGTAAATGATATGAAAGCTAAATGACATGATTTTACTATCATGATGATCACTACTGAAACAAGGTGTTAATTTTAGTCATACCATTTGGGCGTTAATCTTAGTCATACCATTTACACTTACGGCATTTAGCAGACACCCTTATCCAGAGTGACTTACAACTCGTACAATCTTACAATCCAAACAATGGTGGGTTGAGGGCCTTGCTTAAGGACCCAACTGTGAGAGCTTGGCAGGGATTTCAACCATTAGGTCCAGAGTCCAGTACCTTAACCGCTAGGCTACCACAGCACCGGGAAGTGAGACTGCACCTCATGGCCACATACTGAGTAGTTGAAAACCAGTGTGTAACTAGTGCACCGAACATATTTTCAGCAATCAAGTAAACTTTTGTGTTTTAATAAAACATTGTTATACTTAAGTCTGTGTGCTACTGTAATGTTACTGGGCTATGCTCAAAAAAATCTTAATTTGTCAAAACATTTGGTCAACTTTCATAAAAGCCAGTAACTACTTTTACTAGATATGGTAAAATACAGTGCTCACAAAAATTAAAGTTATATTTTCCTCTATTTGTGAACAGTATATATGCCAACAAAGATTTTGGGAAAACAGCTATTTAAATTTTAAAATGTTTTAAACTCTGTTTTAACTTAATGCTGAACAAATGCAGCAAGTGGTCCATATAGCAGTAATAGGATAACTTTATAGCGTTATTAATTGAATTATTTAGTCATTTCAAATGTTGATGTCAGAAAACATTTATTAATAATAACTAATTACTAAAATAATCATTTCTCTGTCTGTATACATACAGGTGCTATTAAAGTGACAGGTGAGTGCATACATATAATGCCGCCGTGGAGATGCAGTTTGCCGATATACAGTTACTGTTTGCAGCTCTTCTAATGTGCTATCGGCCTGATCATTCAATGGAAATGAAGCACTGTAAACCACCCACAGCCAATGTTATTTATGACAGTTTTGAGACAGTGGCCCATTCTCATCACACCAATGAAAACTGAGCATGTGCAATCCCAGCTTTCCTGCATCCTGACCAGAAATACTATAAGGTTTAAGATGTCCAGGAAATGAATGAATGTAAAATCACCTGTCCAGCACATGACCAGTCAAGTCATGTAGACACTATGTAGAAACTGTTTTATAAATATTTAGATCTGATGCAAAGGTTGTTACATCTTTTATGATAGATATCTAAAATGTACATTTCATATAAAAACTTAGTATTCACAAGTTGTTCTTATAGAACCCTTTGAGGCTCAAATCTGTGTGTAAAAGCCACAGGCTTGCAGGCAGCAACCAGGCCCATGAGAGGTTCTGATAAATAAGAAGCCATTTTTTTCCTCCTGTTTGCAGGGTGAAGGGTGCTGGAACACAGACAGGAAGCAGGTACACCCATAGTTTCTTTCGGCATGGACACCTGCAGCATTGTCAGGACGGAAACATCCAGAACACTCACTCAGACCGTGTACACCCACTGAAAGAGCATTTGGGACAATCTCTGACCTCAGCAAGAGGAAAGGGGAAATTACTGATGTAACAGCTGGCGTTCCATTTTAAACTGCAGTTACCCATGTGAGGTCTGTCTAAATACCACACTTAATCCAAAGTAACCAGAATACTGAACATTCCCACAAATGCTGCTATCCAATGTTCATCAGTCAAGCGTGTGTTTATGTATAAAGACAGTGGCACTGATGGAAATATCAGTCTGATCACACTGCAGTTACATAACTTAAAGAAAAACAAATGAAGCCCTGGAGAGTGCTGGGAAAAATGCAAACGATGTAGTTGATAGCAATAACGTTTATCTACAGTGGGCACATTTCTCTAGTGTGCCTCCAAAATCAACACTGCTCCAGGAAGCAGTACTCCAGGAAGCTAGCGGCTTTAGTACAGTGCTTACACAAGATGCAGGCTCACACACTTACACACCCTAATACACACAATGTACTTTTACTAGTACAGACCTCACCCAGAGTGGCCTGAGGAAGGGTTGTGGAAATACAAAATGACAGAATTCTGAAATGATTAGGCTGGTTGAATTTTTCATGTTAATCAGCCAGGTTCACCCCTACTGAAGAGACTGTGGAGTAGGGGTGTGAGATATCTATATACGATAATATCTTAATTGTTGTTATAACGATGTGCAAGATGACAGAGTATGACACTCACTTTGCAAAAAACAGCGCCTTAAGAGTTATGTAGCCACATAGGACAGGCTACTGCAAAAAAAAGCTAACGTTAAAGTTAAAAATGAGTGAACAAACTGGAGACAAAATACAGACACCACCAGCCTTTCAGTCTATGATTTAATTGTTCTTGCTTCTGATATAGAAGTTGTTTCGCTTTGAAAAGGTAGATGTCAGATCGGTTGCCATTAAAGATGTCTTACCTTTTGTACCATCTGCGAAATAACCCCCATGCAGATTACAAAGATTATATTTGGCAAAATGTAATAACTTCTGATGTTTATGTGCTATATTTTTACTTGAATGCTTCATATGCTAAATAAATGTGTGCCATTTTTCTTTGTTTTTTTATTTCCAATAAAATTATATTTAGTAAGCAAGACTTTTACAAAAACATTTTTAAAGGTTGCCATATATCGTCTAATTATCATTATCAATAAAATCCCGGAGAATATTGAGATATCATTATTTGTATATATTGCACACTATTGAAGAGTGAGGAATGTGGTAAAAACAGATTTCATCTCCAGGTAAAAAAAAGGAAGACACTGAATGGTACGTAGGTGGTAGGTGGAATTTCACACATGACATTTCTTTCAAAGCTTAGTTCTTTCACATCTTCATTGAAACACTTTTATCTGATCCATGACCGGCGTGGACTCGTCTACACACAAAGCCTGGGATGCATTCACTCGAAACATGAAAACAGCAATTATCCATTATTAGAGACAAAAGCTAATGTGGTGAAAGTAGAAATTCACAGTTCTGGCGTCAACGAGATTACAAAGGGAGACGAAAGCTTAGCCAACTGTGTGAGGATTACAATAACATGTTCTAACATGAAAGAAGGAATTTGGTCTCAATGACAAAATCAATCCAACAGGAACATAAAAAGCTCAAAATGTGCTCCAGATCTGATATGCTACTCAATGCAGCATTAAGCATGTTCACACATACTGACTATTGTTTGAAAAAGAGAACAACTATAATAATGAATAGACCAATTAACAGACATAATTACAGCATAATTCATTAGGGAACATGCATAGCCTTTTACATTATTTTTACTGGCACATTATTTCTAAATATTCAAATATTTCTAATATAAGAACTTCTATTCACACTGAGTAAAGAGGAACCATAGTAGGCATTTCTGTAGAGGAGTTGCGTATAAGTGAATTATTTTCAATGAATATGAATTTAATCTTTTTAAATGCATAGACATAGTTAAACTGTATGGTATACAGGAAGACACCAATCATGTTTTCAGTTGTCTTATATTAGTTTTAATATTGTGACCATTTTGCTGTTAAAATACACACACTGAAAACAGTATTTCAGTATTACATATTGAATGAATGGAAAAATACTGACCTAAGCAATAGTTAGCTCTATCACCTTTCAGCTCCAGAGACCTTGGTTTAAATTCAGACTGGCTGTTACCTGTGTGGAGTTTGCATGTTCTCCCTGTGTCTGCATTTCCTTAGAGTATTCCGATTTTTCTCTCACATTTTAAAGACAGATGTCTGTTTGCCCTAGTGTTGGTATGTGAATAACTGTGTGTGTGAAACACTTACTAAAACACATTTATTTAGGATGATGTTATCATCTATTCAAGCCCAATACATAAATACTAATAAGATAACCAATTTTATCCTGTGTGGTTACTATTGGGAGGTATCAGTAACAAACTATAAGACCCAAATAAAAATTCGTGAAAAATAGTAATTTTTTTGTATTGTTCTTAACATTTTTAAAGATGTTCATTAGTTCATGTTTTAAATTCATAAGTCAAGTAACATCATAAATGTCACTACTGAACACATTATTGTCTATACTCACGCTAGGCGAGCACATTTGTCCCACATAGTGTCACTGTATGCTTAACAATTCTATAGATATAGAGTTAGTTGAGTTGAGCACAGTACATACAGAACATAATGGCACTTGCTTCCATAAAGTTTTCTTATGCCTCATGTGTAGCCAAAAATAACTGTTGTGCATAATCAATAGATCTGTAGGACGTATAGGAGTTTTAGGAAAGGTAAAACATTTCAAAACAATATAAAATGACAAGATGAAACCACTGTACTAAATATACCATACACTAGATGTGTGTGATATTGTATGGTACAATATGCGTAGTAAAGATTTCATGGAAACAGGCATACAATTCCTTAACGTTTTCAACACCTAACATGCAGAAACACATTTTTAATTGTCATGGCTCTTTGGCACAGCTAATTTTAAGCTCAGCAGATTTGTCAGAAGAAATAAAAGCACTGAAATAAGGCATAATGTTGTATATAATTCTGCTATTAATCCTCTGAGAAGACAGACTAATGCAGCTAATGACAGAGAGGAGACAGCATCTAACCTGACTTTTTCCTCCCCTTCCTTCCCCTCTTTCCTGTTCTCATCTGCGGATGATATTCATCACTGCACCAGATCTCTTTTAATACTGCTCTTAAACAAAACTACAATGGAAAACACATCAGTTATGGCTGTATGACCCAAAAGAAATATGCTTAACATGAAACCCATTCTCTTCCATCTTATGCTTCTTTTACAAAATCTGCCAAAAGTGGATTTCGTAATGCATTCATTTTCACATGACAAATATAATCTAATGAGGCATTGACCCTTATGCTGCCACCACCCAGTTTTATGTGAGTGTGTCCAAACACTGGCTGACGTAAGCCACAGGCCATATAGGAAGGGAAAGGAGAGATTCATGGAAAGCCTGCAGGAAGCACTCAGTGTTTCTTTCCTGTGTTCTTGAGAAAAAAATATCATGCAGGTACATTGGTGTATATGTGCAAGACAGAATCCGTATTTGTGCCAAGTATGCAGCTCCAAACACCCAATTTGTCACAGAAATCTCTCAGTCTGAAACTTAAAAAGAACAGCTGAGTTCCTGTAAATGTCTCAGTTACAGGAATGGGCGTGCAAATAATCAACAGGATAGAGTCAGGAAGACCCTTGCACAACAAAACAACACTAAATATAACAAGAAAACATGAGATTGCAGACCTCAAAATATGTTTAGCTGCGCAGTGGTCACAGACTAGACTGTATATAACACATTAATTCCCCATTGCATAAAAAGGAAAGTAATCAAATTACAGAAGCTGCAGAGGTTTTTTGGTCCATAAGGGGCCAAACCTAAATTCTCATTAATTATCTGAGCTAATTGGGTTAATGCTGCACTATCACTAACTCATGTATAAATGGCTCAGAGTCCGGAAGCAGATAATCATGTTACTATGAATTGAGGCAAACCATATGCATAATAGGTTGCATTATAGAAGCCTTACTCATTGTACAGTTCAGAGCATTATTATGAAGTAAAAAGTGTTTAACAATCTGACAAACTTTACACAAAGTTGGCTTGTATGACATTATGACAAGAAAGAAGCCTCATCTGAAAAGGTAATGTCTGTGTTTCTTATGTCATGCAGTGAAAAGACTTTATGGTCAAATAAGCTCAGGATGAATTTTTTTGGATTGAAAATCTGGCACAAAACCCAGACATAATACACCACTCAAAATGCAACATGCCTACTCTCAAGTATGGTGGTGGCAACATTATGGGTTTCTTCAGCAAGGATTGAAAACCTGCTGTAAAATATGGTTCCCATTCCAGCATGACAATAATCCTACACACTCACAAATAAACAAGGCAAATGTTTAAAAATAAAAAGATGAATGTCTTACAGTGGTCAAGTCAGAGCCCTGACCTAATCTGTAGATGGACTTGAAAAGCAGTCCATTATCCTTCACCATGAAATTGGACTGAACTTGATCAATTTTGCAATGACATCTGGGTGTGCAAAGTTCTTAGAGACAGATACAGACAGATGGACTTAGTTAAAGGAAAAAAGAGGTGGGAAAGGGGGACTTTGATTACTTCCAAACCTATTTTCTACTTTTTTAAATAAAAGCAAAATATATTTTGTGATGGGTAAGATGCTTTTTTTTTCTATATGACATACAACATTTTGTTACGTTACAGCCTTATTCCAAATTGTATTAAATTCATCTTTTTCCTTAAAATTCTACACAAAATACCCCATTATGACCATGTGAAAAAAGTTTTTTTGAGAGTTTTGAAAATTTATTAAAATTAAAAAACA